>VONZ01003703.1:0-17577 GCA_012976165.1 Labeo catla | reverse complement strand
AGGTGCTCCGTTCAAATCTCCACCGATAAGAAAATATGAAACCTGCGCATTTTGCCCCCAGTCCATGTCGACTGCTTTAACAGTCAGAATAGTTGTAGATGGAGGGTTATTTTCAGCTACGAAGGCATTATATGATTCCTGCTCAAACTGAGGTGCGTGATCATTCACATCAGATATTTTTAGGTTTAAAATCTCTTTACTTGAAAGAGGTGGGTTTCCCCCATCAACCGCAGTAATAGTGATATTATACTCTGCTGTTTGTTCTCTGTCTAGTTCTGAGTCTGTCACCAGGTTGTAATAATTTGTTAATGATGATATGATTTTAAATGGAGAGTTCATATCAATAGAACATGTAATCTTACTGTTGTCGCCTGAATCCAGATCCTGGACATTTATGATTGCTATAACAGTTCCAGGTGCTGCGTCTTCAGCTACTGCACTGGAAAATGACATTATTGTAATTTTTGGCGTGTTGTCATTTACGTCAATGACATCAATAATTATCTCACTCGAGTCTGTCAAACCCCCGTGATCTGTAGCTTTGACTTTGATTTTAAACTGCTTGTGTTTTTCATAATCTATATCACCTATGACTTTAACCTCACCAGAATCTGCATCAATAGAGAACAAGGCTTTCATCGTAGAAGATGCGTGCTCAAAATAATATTGAATGCCGTGACTTGACTCGTCAGCATCGGTCGCACTGACTGTAGTCACAACTGTGCTTTTAGGAGCATTTTCAACAACTGATGTTTTATACGACGACTGACTAAACACCGGCGCATTGTCATTAACATCTAGAACAATAATATTAATCTGCACAGTTGCTGACCTTTGTGGTTTTCCACCATCGAAAGCAGTCAGAATCAGATTATGAGTATTTTTCTTTTCTCTCTCGAGGGGAGAATGAAGAACCATCTCGACGTTTTTACTACCGTCATCACCATTCTGAACATTAAGCTTAAAATGATCGGTGGGTTGAAGAGTATATTTCTGTAAGGTGTTCACTCCCACGTCTGGATCTATTGCGCTCTCTAACGGAAATCGCGCACCTAAAACCGCTAATTCGCTAATTTTTTGCTCGATTTTAGACTTCGGAAATACGGGGCTGTGGTCATTGATGTCTTGTATGTCAACTGTAACTCTATAAAGCTCCATCGGATTTTCAAAAATAACATCAAAACCGACACTACAGGCAGACATTTCTCCGCATAGCTCTTCTCTGTCTATTTTATTCTTAACAACGAGATGTCCGTTCTCCTTTTCCAGTCCAATGTAATCACTACTGCCTGCGGTAAAAACACGCGCTTTTCCTGAAATCAGTCTCTTCGGCTCAATCCCAAGGTCCGAGACAATATTTCCAACAAACGAGCCCACTGGCATTTCCTCAGGTATGGAATAACGAATCTGTCCAGTCACGCGAGGGGAAAATAAAGCCAAAGCGCACGCTGTATAGAAGAATAGCGACCCATAATGCCAGCCTTTTCCTCCCGGCTCCATTTTTGATCAACAAGACCAAGCAGAAGCATTCAAAAAACACTAAATGTGCGATGAAATATGTTTCCAACAAATTGCGTCTTCGTTCGTGTTACAGAGCCTGAAGACGAATCTGATGGCCGTCTGTTATTTAGTATCCAGTGTTAGTTGTTGATGCTGTCTGAATTTTGCCTTTGCTTTGGGTTTTATTAAAGGGAGGAATAAAACACACCTCAAAATAGCAATATAGGTTCAACAGCGGCACTTAGAGTCCAAATACAGCACTACATAATAGTAATTTAAAAGGGAAAAAAATACTATTCTGGACTTACAAAAAAAAGTTAAATATTCTACATATAAAATGTATGCATTGGGTTATGTAAAATGACACAAAGTAAAAGAGCGTGAGTGTGAGGGGGCAAAGAAAGTTGTGACAAATGCTTTACAGGTTGGCAGACCTTTAAGAATATTGGAGTCTTGGACAGAGCTTTCAGTTATAAACATTATGTAGGGGTGACGTTGGAAATCCTTATCATACATGACCTTGGCATTCCTGAGGTGACAGTCAAAGTTGTAATGCTCTGTGTTAAAATATAAATTAAAAGGTCATTTTTGTAATCAAGTTAATTTAAATATTAAATGACAATCTGTATCATCTGATTCATCACAATTTATGTAATTTAATATTTTGTTTATATACCATATACTTTAAAATATACTTTTTTAATTGTTTTGAACCTCCTGGCAGCCGAGTTTTGTATATACTGGAGCTTATAACGTGTAGATTTAGAAACTGCGGCAAAAAGGACATTGCAGTAATCTATGAAACAACAAATAAATCGATCAATTGCTCGGCTACAGAGAAATGTAGCATAGGATGCAAATTACCTACATTTCTGAGATGAAAAAAGAATGCTTTAACAATGCTCTGTACAAAATGATCAAATGTAAGACTGGTGTCAAAGATATTTCCAAGGTTTCTCATTTTACTTTTAGTCTCCAAAACTGAGCCATCAACAGACAGAGACAGAAAACCAGCTTTAAAAATTTGATGACAGGAACCAATAAGCGTGACTTCGGTTTTACCACTATTCAGAAAGAGGAAATTATTATTCATCCATGAATTTATCTCAGAAATATAGTCCGATAACAGACATCAAGGTTTTCACCAGATTTTGAGTATAAATAGATCTGAGTATTGTATAAGTGATAGTGGAGACCAAGCGATCAAAACAGATGCCCAAGTGGTGTCAAGCAAATGCTGAACAGTTAAAGGCCTAAAACTGAGCCCTAATGAACAGATCTAATCTCAGAAATTAACTGTGAATGGTCAGTAAAATATGATTTAAACCAGTTTAAAGCTGTTCCCAACACACCAAAAACTCTTTCAAGCTGGGTAAGTAAAAGACTATGAACAACAGTATTGAAAGCAGGTTTCAGAACAGGAAGGATGAGAATGGAAATAGCACCAGAATCAGAAGCCGTCAACACATCATCATTGGTAACTTTGACCAATACCATTTCTGTGAAAATTTATGAAAAAGAAAGTCAAAAACTGAAGATTTGAAATTTAAAAAAAAAAAAAAATTTTTAGGGCAGCATTTACTTTTTTATGTATGTATTTATTTTTTGGCAGAGGACTTCTAGCAGCAGTCTTTGATGGAACAACCCCTGTCACCTATTAAGCATTTATAATACTGAGGATAACAGGGCACAACATATCAAACCATTATTTAAGCCTGATGAAATAAACACAAAAAGCAAGCAAGAAAAGTGTGTTTGTGATATATTTCTTTGAAGTAAATACTAGTTGCTTTGATATTTTTATATAATGCATTTACATTTGTGACTTTTAAGAGTATGAATTTTTTTTTTTTTTTTGACTCACTGTATAAGCCAATGTTTGATACAAAACAAAACAAAAAACGTGGAGTTTTCAAAAAAGAACAGTGGAGAAATTATATCAATTTTGGAACACAGCACAGTGAAAACACTGTTATAGATCTGCACTTTCTGGCTTTCATTACTTTGAAATCCAGTGGAAACCTGATGAGATTGTTAAAACATCAAACAAGGTCTCACCTCTAAAGTCAGGTCATCAACGTCCTGCTCCTTCTTTTCTCTCTGAACTGTCCCCAAACGACTGTGGCTCACCAGTGTGTTCTGACTGTAGGGCCTGACAAACTTTATGTCACTCATCCTTGAATCAGTGGTCCCGCACATTTCATAATTATAAACATGCTGTAATGTGCCGTCCGCGTAGATTGGAGGATAATATGGAATTACAGGTAGATTTGCCCCAGAATTATAAAATAGCTTATTTTGCCTCCATCTGTAGATTTTGACTGAAATTATTGAAATAATTGAGACTATGAAGAGCAGGGAGACCACTGCGAGAGCCAAGATTAAATAAAAAGTCAAATTGTCGTTATTTTGTTTTTCATGTGTAAAGTCTGTGAACTCTGACAGCACTTCAGGAAAGCTGTCAGCCACAGCCACGTTAATGGAGACCACAGCTGAGCGAGAGGGCTGTCCGTTATCCTCCACAACAACAGTCAGTTTTTGTTTGACCGCATCTTTATCGGTCACTTGTCGCACAGTTCTTATTTCTCCATTCTGTAAACCCACTTCAAACAGCGCTCTGTCTGTAGCTTTCTGTAGTTTATAGGAGAGCCAGGCATTCTGTCCAGAGTCCACATCAACAGCCACCACTTTAGTGACCAGATATCCAACATCTGCAGCACGAGGCACAATCTCAGCCACCACAGAATCACCAGTCTGTACTGGATACAGAACCTGAGGAGCGTTGTCATTCTGATCCTGAATAGTAATTTTCACTGTCACATTGCTGCTGAGCGGAGGAGAGCCTCCATCTTGTGCTTTCAACCGGAAGTGAAAATTTTTCAGTTGTTCATAATCAAAAGAGCGCACAGCTGTAATCAGTCCGCTGTCAGGGTGAACTGACACATATGATGAGACAGAGACTCCATTAACAGTACTGTCTTCTAGAATATAAGAAACACGGGCATTCTGATTCCAGTCAGCATCACTGGCTTTAACAGTAAATATGGAGAGACCAGGAGTGTTATTCTCCAGCACATAGGCCTCATAGTGACTTTTCTCAAATACAGGAGCATTGTCATTCACATCTGATATATGTAAAAGCAGAGAGGCACTGCTGGAGAGTGCGGGCACCCCCTGATCAGAGCATGTGACACTGATATTGTATTCAGCATCTCTCTCTCTGTCCAGCAGCTGCTCTATACGCAGGCTGATGAAATTACTAGATGGTGATGTAAGAGCAAATGGAATATTGTCATTTATGCTGCAATGAATCTGGCCGTTCACACCTGAATCTGCATCATCTACTTTCATCATAGCAACAACTGTGCCGGGTGTGGAGTCCTCAGACACAGAGCTTGACATAGAAAGCAAGCTTATCACTGGTTTGTTATCATTAATGTCTAACACATCAATAATAAGCTTACATGAATCAGAAAGCCCCCCTTTATCTTTAGCCTGAATATCAAGCTGGTATCGACTTGCTCTTTCAAAGTCAACGAGGCCATTTAAAGTTACCTCGCCACTATGTTGATCAATAATAAACATGTTTCGCCCAGTCCCTTCAGTGCTTGCAATATAGTACGTCACATGACCATTAGATCCTTCGTCTGCGTCAGTAGCACTGACTGTGGTCAGTTTAGTCCCTTTCAGTGCATTTTCAGTTAAAATGGCTTTATATACCTTCTGCGTAAAAACAGGAGCATTGTCATTAACGTCTAATACAGTAACATGTATTTGAACAGTTCCAGATAACTGCGGATCCCCGCCGTCAATTGCGGTTAGCAACAACGTAACCACTCCTTTCTTTTCTCTATCAAGTGGTTGTTTCAAAATCATTTCGACATTTTTATCGCCGTCTGCTTGACTGTGCAGTTCAAGGATAAAATTATCAGTCGGTTTAAGAGAATAGCTTTGAAGATCATTAATTCCTACGTCCGCATCCTCGGCTCTCTCTAACATGAATCTCGCGCCTGTTGCAGCCGATTCGCTTATTTCAAACTCAATGCGCTTTTTCTGGAAAGTGGGAGGATTATCGTTTATATCCATAATTTCAATCGTAATCGTATATAATTCCATAGGGTTTTCCAAAATCAGCTGAAGGTGCAAAGCGCACGGGGTCGTTTCTGCACAAAGAGACTCGCGATCCATTTTCTCTTTGATGAGAAGCAAACCAGTGTCTTTACTGAGACCAATGTATTCAGTACTATCCCCTGTATATATGCGCGCTTTTCCTGACCTTAGTCGTTGTAAATCCAAACCCAAATCCTGCGCGATATTTCCCACAGAGGAGCCTTTAGCCATTTCTTCTGGAATGGAATAACTGACCTGTCCTTTTGCCGTATGAAGCAGGATGACGGAAGAAAATAGCGAGTACCACATCACGACACCAGGCATATTTTTCTTCGATATCACCGACAAACCACAGAGAAAAAAGGTCCTCAGCGATTTCGAAGTGATGTCTTATAAAGTGAAATCTGTAAATTCAAGCTCTTTTAATCCGAGTAAGCACAAATCGTCCTATTTGTTTCAAAACACTCGATAATAATGAGCAATCTAAAAACGTCTTCCCTTTCCTTCTCTCACTGTGAACATGGGATGAAGGGGCAGGGTTTAAAATACACACAGACAATGTGGTACGTTGACAAACAGCGGCCCTGTGAGCCTAAACCGAGCACTACAAATAAAATCGCAAATTAAATTTTGGCAGACATGGGTTTTTCAAAATTTTAATGAAAAAAAGAAAATAAATAAATAATAGTAGTAGTAATGTTATTAAATAATGATGATAATAATAATAATAATAACAATAATAATAAATTAAAAAATATATAATAAAAATAAGACTTATTCTGATGCAAGACGATGGCGCTGTCCAAAATGTGGTGCTGAACTTTATCTAAATCGACACTTTAGCATTACAGCTACAGATAATAAAAAGATCATGTTAATAATGTTTAACATTAATGTTTCATATAATTTGTTTAACAATGTTTTCGTACATTATTTTATTTTGTTTGTGAAATGTAATTTTTTTTTTTTTTCTTACCGATGTCGAATATTCACTTTCCAAACCGTTATTTTCCTTGATTGCGCGCTGCATCGTCTCAGTGAAACTCGGGTCCACCACTAAAACATTCTGTCCACCGAGTGTAGAAAACTTACAGTCACTCTTCCTCGAGTCGGTCGTCATGCACATCTCATAATTATACCCGTGTGGCAGAGTTCCAGTGACTCCTGTGTCTGCGTAATGCGGTGGATAGTACGGTATAACAGGCAAATTTGACTGATATAAGAAGCGAGATTGTCTCCATCTGTAGATCTTTACTGATATTATCACAACTACACAAGTGATAAACAGGAAAGAAACAGCAGCCAGTGCAAGAACTAAGTAAAATGTCAAGTTGTCCTCATATTGTTTTTCATGCGTAAAGTCTGTGAACTCTGACAGCACTTCAGGAAAGCTGTCAGCCACAGCCACGTTAATGGAGACCACAGCTGTGCGAGAGGGCTGTCCGTTATCCTCCACAACAACAGTGAGTTTTTGTTTGACCGCATCTTTATCGGACACTTGTCGCACAGTTCTTATTTCTCCATTCTGTAAACCCACTTCAAACAGCGCTCTGTCTGTAGCTTTCTGTAGTTTATAGGAGAGCCAGGCATTCTGTCCAGAGTCCACATCAACAGCCACCACTTTAGTGACCAGATATCCAACATCTGCAGCACGAGGCACAATCTCAGCCACCACAGAAGCACCAGTCTGTACTGGATACAGAACCTGAGGAGCGTTGTCATTCTCATCTTGAATAATTATTTTCACTGTCACGATACTGCTGAGCGGAGGAGAGCCTCCATCTTGCGCTTTTACCCGAAACTGGAAATCCTTCAGCTGTTCGTAGTCAAAAGAGCGCACAGCTGTAATCAGTCCGCTGTCAGGATAAACTGACACATATGATGAGACCGATACTCCGTTAACAGTGCTGTCTTCTAGAATATAAGAAACACGGGCGTTCTGATTCCAATCAGCATCACTGGCTTTAACTTTAAATATAGAGAAACCAGGTGTGTTATTTTCCAGCACATAGGCCTCATAGTTACTTTTCTCAAAGATAGGGGCATTGTCATTCACATCTGATATCTGTAAAGACAAGGAGGTGCTGCTGGAGAGCGCGGGCACCCCCTGATCAGAGCATATGACACCGATATTGTATTCAGCATCTCTCTCTCTGTCCAGCTGCTGCTCTATACGCAGGCTGATGAAATTACTGGATGGCGATGTAAGAGCAAACGGAATGTTGTCATTTATGATGCAATGAATCTGGCCATTCACACCTGAATCTGCATCATCTACTTTCATCATAGCAACAACTGTGCCGGGCGTGGAGTTCTCAGACACAGAATTTGACATGGAGAGTAAGCTTATCACTGGTTTGTTATCATTAATGTCCAACACATCAATAATAAGCTTACATGAATCAGAAAGCCCGCCTTGATCTTTAGCCTGGATATCAAGCTCGTAATGATTTGCTTTTTCAAAGTCAACAAGGCCATTTAAAGTTACCTCGCCAGTATGCTGATCAATAATAAACATGTTTTGCCCAGTCTCTTCAGTGCTTGCAATGTAGTATGTCACATGACCATTAGATCCCTCGTCTGCGTCAGTGGCACTGACTGTGGTCAGTTTAGTCCCTTTCAGCGCATTTTCAGTTAAAATGCTTTTATATACCTTCTGCGTAAACACAGGTGCATTATCATTAACATCTAACACAGTAACATGTATTTGAACAGTTCCAGATAACTGCGGATCACCCCCGTCAAAAGCGGTTAGCAACAACGTAACCACTTCTTTCTTTTCTCTATCAAGTGGTTTTTGCAAAATCATCTCGACGTTTTTATCTCTGCTTGCTTTACTGTGCAGTTCAAGAATAAAATTGTCAGTTGGTTTAAGAGAATAGTTTTGAAGACCATTAATTCCTACGTCCGTATCCACAGCCCTCTCTAACATGAATCTCGCCCCTGTTACAGCCGATTCGCTAATTTCAAACTCAATTCTCTTTTTCTGGAAAGTGGGTGGATTATCGTTTATATCAGTAATTTCAACCGTAATCGTGTATAATTCCATGGGGTTTTCCAAAATCATCTGAAGGTGCAAAGCGCACGGGGTCGTTTTTGCACAAAGAGACTCGCGATCCATTTTCTCTTTGATAAACAAGAAGCCAGTGTCTTTATTCAGACCGATGAATTCAGTACTATCCCCTGTATATATGCGCGCTTTTCCTGACCTTATTCTTTGTAGATCCAAGCCCAAATCCTGCGCGATATTTCCCACAGTGGAGCCTTTAGCCATTTCTTCTGGAATGGAATAACTAACTTGTCCTCTCGCCGAATGAAGCAGGATGACGGAAAACAATACCGAGTACCACATCACGACAACATGCATCTTTTTCGATAGCTCCGACAAACCAGAGAAAGAGACAGGAAATAAAAAGGCTATCAACGATTTCTAAGTGATATCTTGTAAAGCGAAAATGGTAAATCCAAGCTCTTTTAATCCGAGTAAGTACAAAACGTCCCACTGGTTTTAAGACACTCGACAATAATGAGCGATCTGAAAGCGTTTCCCCCTTTCCTGTCTCACTGTGAATATGGGATGATGGGGCAGGGTTTAATATACACACAGACAATGTGCTACGTTGACAAACAGCGGCCCTGTGAGTCTAAACCGAGCACTACAAATAAAATCACAACAAATTCATTTTTACAGAAAAAAAGGTTTTTCAAAACGTTTGTGGAAAATTACAACAACAACAACAACAGCAACAACAACAACAACAACAACAACAATAATAATAATAATAATAATAATAATGCCATATTATTATTATTATTATTATTATTAGCAGTAGTAGTAGTAGTAGTAGTATGTTATTAAAAATCTAGTCATTCTGGTGAATTGTTTTTCATTTAGCTAATGGAAAGAAAAAATTCGACCGTTTACTGTCTAATTAAACTGGCAAGAGTACACTATGGTGCTGTCCAAGATGTGGTGCTGAAAGTAGTCTAAATCAGGGGTGGCGAACGTCGGTCCTGAACTCTGTACTTGTCTAAATTGACAACTACAGCTAATAAAAATATCACGTTAATAATGTTTTAAATTAAGGTTTCATATAATTGGTTGAACAATGTTTTTGCACATTTTGATTTTGTTTTGTGAAGTAAAAGCATTGTTCTTACCGATGTCGAATATTCACTTTCCAAACCGTTATTTTCCTTGATTGCGCGCTGCATCGTCTCAGTAAAACTCCGGTCCACCACTAAAACATTCTGTCCACCGAGAGTAGAAAACTTACAGTCACTCTTCCTCGAGTCAGTCGTCATGCACACTTCATAATTATACCCGTGCGGCAGAGTTCCAGTGACTCCTGTGTCTGCGTAATGCGGTGGATAGTACCCCAGCCAACATTTGTATGTGGGGCCCATATGGGTATGAACTGGGCTGAAAAATGGGCCCCATATAGGATTGTCCGCGGGTTCCGTAATGGCCCCATGTTAACTGCCCACGTGGATTTCATATAGGATTGAACTTGTCACAAAGTGGGACCCAACTGGGCAACATGCACAAGACTCATCTTGGTCCCAGCTTTAACCCAGCTAACATTTGATTGTGGGGCCCATGTGGGTTTGACATGGGCTGAAAAATGGGCTCTATATGGGATTGTCCGTGGGTTCCATAATGGCCCCATGCCAATTGCCCACATGGATTCCATATGGGATTGCACTTGCCACTTGGTGGGACCCAACTGGGAAACATGTGCAGGACCCGTCTCGGTCCCAGTTTTAACCCAGCTAACATTTACATGTGGGGCCCATGTGGGTTTGAAATGGGCTGAAAAATGGGCTCTGTATGGGATTGTCCGTGGGTTCATTAATGGCCCCATGCCAATGGCCCACATGGGTTTCATGTGGGATTACACTTGCCAACAGGTGGGCCCCAACTGGGCAACATGCGAAAGACCCATCTTGGCCCCATCTTTACTACATGGGCTGAAATATGGGTTTTAAGTGGGTTTGTCCATGGGTTCCATGTTGGCCCCATGCAACATACCCATGTGGGTTTTATGCAGGATTTACCTGGGCTTTAGGTGGGGCCCATCTAGGGATCATATGCAAAACCCATCTGGGTTCCATTTAAATATGGGTTTTACATGGGTTTGTCCACGGGTTCCATGTTGGCCCCATGCAACTTATCCAATGTGGGTTTTATGTAGGATTTCACTGGGCTTTAGGTGGGGCCCATCTAGGGAACATATGCAAAACCCATCTGGGTTCCATCTAAATATGGGTTTTACATGGGTTTGTCCACGGGTTCCATGTTGGCCCCATGCAATTTACCAATGTGGGTTTTATTTAGGATTTCACTGGGTTTAAGGTGGGGCCCAACTATGAAACATACACAAAACCTACCTAGGTCCCATCTTCAAACTCTATGTGGGAACTACATGGGATAAAGTATGGCTTGCAAGTGGGATTAAAAAAAGTTTTAAAGTTTTAAAGCATTAGCATTCAGCAGTACACAGTGAGATTGAAATCTTTTCAAATTTCAATTTTATTGAAACTACCCATCATATGCTATATTCTGATACCTAACTGTTAAAATCATTTAATTGTTAAAGTTAACAAACATTTTGAACTTGTATTTGAACCAGTGTTTACTGAAAGCTTTGAACATTTGCACATAGAAAACAGAGACAGTAAGAAACAGCAGCAGCAACTATACATTTTTCAGTACTGCTTACACTGCAGACAGACATTTGTGCATTCTAGACACCCTCAGTCCTCCTCTGTCTCTTGTCCCAGTAAACCATTTTAAGAGTTCCCTCTCAGATTCTTGCTGGCTGATCTTTGACATCAGTGCAGCCTTCTTAACAGCCTCTGCAAAACAAATATATACAAACACATTTAAAAATAGGACATTTTTTAATTTTTCAGGAAGATGGGGTATGAAGATGCTGCCCTCCACTACAGTAAGAAAAACAACAGAGTAAAAGCAAAGGTGCTTGTTTACAGGCTATTCCAATAACCTTTCTACAATGTGTTTAGTAAACGTGAAATATTATGTTACTTACACATGTTAAAATACTACAAAATAATAACTTTTACTTGGAGCAACTCAAGGGCGAGTAAATGACGACAGATTTTTTTGTTTTTGTCAACTATTCCTTTAAGAGTCTCAGTTTTAATAACTTAAATTAGAGCTGCATGATTCTGGATATATAGAGAATCTCATTTTTGTTTAGATTCAAACAGATATCAAGATTCTGAACATCAAACTAAAAATAAAGTGTAATTTACTAGAAGTTCTGTACTAGAAATACAATGACTGGAGTCTATTTAAAATGTTTAATCTTGAATGAATTTTTTTTTTTTTTTAATTGTATAAATTAATGATTAAATGACTCATGAATATATGTTGTTTCATTACTGGATGAATCTGTGTTTTTTTAATGAATCTCTTGAATGATTCAATGACAAATACATGTGTTTAACAGTCACTTGTCAGCACCTACTGGTGTAACGTCACTGATATAATCTTTATCTGAATTGTCAACTTTGTTTCAAATGATTTGCTCTATTTTGATAGCTACTGTAGACATCAGTGATTATATCCAAACTAAACTTTTATCCCAGTACTTCTTCAATCATTTAAATAATTCTAACAGAAAAAACGATAAGTGCTGTTGAAAAAGTGTGACACTGTTTTATTCCTACACATGACAACTGCCCACTCTTTCTGGTTCAGTAGGAACACTGACATGAAGCACTGTATTGCAAAAAAGCTCCATGTAAACAACTCAATCGAAATAAAAATGCTCAAACTGATTACGATTTCAATTACTTTAGAAAGGTAGGACAAACCTTTTCTAATCCATTACAAAGGACATGTAAACACTTGATCAAATTGATAACTGAACTAGAAAAGTTTTGCGCATGTGTAATGAAGTAGAAATGACATATGCACAAAATGAGCTGATGTTGTTGTAATATTATATTAAAGAACATAATAAATGACTGCAATGTCAATCAAAAATTCTCTTTCTACTTATCAACTGTGAAGTGGTGTAAGACAACATTGTCCAAGTGACCGTTTCAGACTCTGATTTGTAGACACCTTGTTTTAAGCATGAGAAAGGGTGTTTTTATTGCTTGGTTAGTATAAGCAGCACAACACAAAGCTTTGTGGCTCGTAATCAGGAATCGAAAAAGATAAGATGTTAAGTTTGCTTTTTAAAACAAATTGATGGTTACACTAGTCAAAGCTTGTGTTCACACCAGCACTCCATGCTGCATCTGTTAAGATAGTTGCCTACGTCTTCTACGATAAAAATGAATGGCTAGTGCGGTGGCTGCGACATACGTAAACCTATCAACATCCATCGCCATGACTTATCGTGAGACGAAAAAAATTACATTTTAGTCTCATAACATTGGTTAATGAAACTGCTGTAATTTCGCAACACTGTTTTATCAACAACCTCGCAAAAGTTTTGTGCAAATCCGTGATGGAAATGCACCTAGTGTACTGTCTATACTGGATGCGGCACGGCGCGGCGCGGCACGACACAATAAATCCCAGCTGGCAAACTGATGCCTCGTTTTATTTATGATGTACTGACAAAGTTTAAAGGGGTCATCGGGTGCCCATTTTCCACAAGTTTATATGATTCTTTAGGGTCTTAATGAGAAGTCTTTAACATACTTTGGTTAAAATTTCTCAGTGGTAGTGTAAAAAAAAAACCACCCATTTTAGCATCAGCCCTTTTTAGAGTGAGCTATTCTGTTCCATGTTCCTTTAAACGCTAATGAGCTCTGCCACCCCGCCTCTATCTCCTGTGGGGTGACGATCAGTAATGTTTACTTTAGCCGCATTTAACCGCAAAACTTGCTAACTAGCACATTATTAAGAAAAGGCGAATTGCAAAGATGCATAAAAAACACCCATATACTCGTTTCTGCTGTAGGTCACATTTCCTTCAAAAACAAAAGTAATGTTAATCCTCTGCATCTCAGATGTCGGAAGTAAATGATGAGTGCTACTATGTGCATTACTGCATCCAACAATAGAACACCTCAATTGCTCAATCGGAGATAGTCTTGTCTTCCCCTGCACTGGAGTCGAAACAATAATGGTGGTCGGACTGTTCTCAGCGCTCACTCGGCTCAGTTAGGGTGGGTTTAAGATAAGACTGTCATGTCAATCAACTATCGTGGGAGCAGCCTTGGTCGGTGTGACATCACACCGACAAGACGCTGACAATGACCTTATTTGAAAAAAGGCATATTACTTGGATTACATTGGATTTTTCCCATATTAAGATTAAAAAAATTCCACTGTGTGAATTTATATCATTATAGGGTGGTTGTGTACACACACTGTCAACACACACTTATGTTCAAACTTGTAAAAATAGGTTTTGCATCCGATGACGCCTTTAAATGATTTTCAATGGTCGCTTGGCCACATCTAGTGTAGACAGACTTTAGCTGTCACGGCATGACAACTGTCACCTCTGTTTTAGACACGGTGTTAGTCATTTACGAATAAGATTAAGTGGGGTTTGGATCGAGATTAATTCAGAATCATAACTAAACATTGTATTAAAGGTATAGTTCACTCAAAAATGAAAATTCTGTCATCATTTATTCACCCTTATGTTGATCCAAACGTTGGTAACTAGACAGTTGATGGGCCCCAATGATTTCCATAATATTTTTTTTCCTACTATGAAAGTTAATGGCTACTATGAACTGTTTGGTTATCAACATTCTTCAAAAAATCTTTTTGTCTTCAACAGAAGAAAGAAATTCATACAGGTTTGGAAAAACATAAGGCTGATGAAGGGTAAATGATGCCAGAACTTTCATTTTGGGGTGAACGTTCCCTTTAAGAAAATGATGTAGAATCAAATTAAGCAAAATCACTACATTTACTAAAATCAAAACATCTCACACATTACAAAAAGTCAGTGAATCCATACCAGATGTGAGAGTGCAATGTAGCAGATAAAGTACAATCCTCCTTCAAACTGGCAGTGATCAGCTGGATCCTTGGTGAATCTGTAGTGGGGTGGGCCCAACGAGTCCTTAAAAAGAATAATTTCTTTTTTTACCATTCCTTTACAATCTTAAACAAAACATATTTAAATTGTACTGAAATTTGCCATTATAAGCCATTTAGGCAACATTAACAAACTGTCAGCTTTGAAACTGTTAGTTATGATTGAAACATGAACCTAATGCATAACAATACCATCAGAAAAATGTGAATCCCCAAAAGAAAGACAAAGAGGATTCACAAAAAAATGGACTCTTCCCATAGATATCATAGCAAGGTAAATACAACTGTATCTTAAAAAAGCCAATTTGTACACCACAATTAAATCTACCATAATATAATTTTACCTGCAGCTGCATTTATCCTGATATGACACATCTGAAGGCTGTGATGTTCTCCAGTGAATAAAATAAAGGACTGACGATAGTGACAAGTTCTATTTCCTTTTCTTTGTGCCACCTCAGAAAAAGAAAGACAACAGGGAAAAAAGTTACTCAGATTTTCTATCACCAGTGGAGGAAATGTCTTACAAATGTACTTATAATGATTATAATCATAATTCAGGTCTGGAAACAGTGGTTAAAACTGACTAACATTTTACTGTAGTCTCTGTATTGGGTGCCTGTTTTCCCTGAAAAACGTGTGCTTGATCTAAAAATGTGAACCAATATCTTATCATTAGAAGTTATCAGTATTTGAAGAGGTGAAGTAAAAAATATACTCAGAAACGGTCATCTACAAAAACATAACACTCTCATACAACACTCTCAACTCTCCTATATATTCCAGTGTTTTCGAGTGTGAATTACAGTTTAATCACTCACTTCACTTATTCCAGTGCTCCTTTACTTCTCATGAGTTTAGGTTTAAAACTAACCCAACAAACATGAGACGTCCACCCGACGTGCAGATCATGTCTATATTCCGACAAAGACGTTGAAATGACGTCGTTTGGAGGTCGTTTGCTCAGTGGGAAACATTAATACACACAAACACACACCAACTTCCCTTGGTGAAAAAAACAGCATATGCTGGTTAGGTAAGTATTGATGCTGGTTTAAGCTGGTCATGTTGCTGGTCAAGGATCAGCATAAACCAGCAAAGGACCAGCTTAAACCAGCATCAAAACATACCTACCAGCATATGCTGGTTTTTTCACCAGGGTCAAACACTAATTTACACTGAAATACGTGCTAATATCGCCAGCGCGCTAATACGCTAATCGCGATTAGCCTCTCCCTTTAATTTCCTCTCACTCACATTAATTAATTGTGGGTACAAATCATAACTTTATGATGGTTTGACTGAAAAATGTTTTGTTACCTGACATCCACATATGTTTTCGGGATCTCACACATCCAGTCTGCCCCTTCCTCTGTGTTCACATTCCAGCTTCTGTTCTCCGTTGACATCTCACAGTTCAAGTTAGTTTACAATACGAATTTAACAGGCACATAATCAGGAACTGAGCGCGTAATCTTGCGGATCAGTAGCAGCACATCACCAAACTGATTAGTATATTTTCAAACTGCACTAGCAAAAAGGCGCGCGAGGCTGTCATTGGCCAGTTTCGTGAATAACAGTCAGATTAACCAATCCTGATGAAAGCAACCAGGTGAAACAACCAATAGAAATTGTTTCAGAGTGGTAATGGAAAATATATATATATATATTTTGTTTAACAAACGTGTGTGTATTTAGTTTTATTTTTTTGGCTGTATCATTTGATTAATTGGTCAAACAGTGTTTTCATGACAGTGTATGAATAAAAATGTAATAGTGATTTGTAAAAGTCCACACAGAATCTCACTGCTCTTTTGCGATTAAAACTGTATCTATTATAATTATTGTTACTAATGCTAATAATTAAAATTATACATAAACATTTGGATTTTAAAGAGGTGTTTTGATCAAAATATCGTAAACCGCTAATAAATAAAATGTTAATAATCATAATTATTCAAAAGGCAGATATTTCTTGTTAAAGACATGACATTTATTCAACATACAGATCTGTTATTTTTATTATTATTATTATTATTTATTTATTTTTTTAAGATTTTTTTTGTTAAAAACAAATTTGAATGATTTAGCATTATACATTATCAATTTGTGTCAATGTTAAAACAGCAGCTTACATTATTTCAATCATATTTCAACTTTCATATTTCAAAAAGAAAACTGAACACAAAACACAATATGCTAACTGAATGAAACAGCACTTTATTCTGAACCCATGTATCATATGCTGCAAATACGATTTCTGGATATACATTGGATTTTTCCCATCAGAAACATAAATGTCCATTCTGTCTTTCTTCTGTCTGTCTACTGACATATGTTAAGACATTTGCTTTAAACATTACAGTGTTTACAATAACTTTTGTTAACTCTACAATTCATAAATCCACTTTACCAGCTAAATTACTTAGACAGAAATGCCATAGAAATATACAGAGCTACCGCGCAAATGGAAGTTCAAAGACAATATTTTAAAAATGGTGAATAAGGTCAATACTGTACCCACATAGATCCCAAACCCACTGCCCACTCTCCACCTAGTACCTATATGTGTACTACCTAGGGCCCATGCAGTCAGCCTATATGGGGCTGATTATGTTTGCTCATGTCTTACCCAGAATGCTTATGTCTTAACCAAGAGGGTCCCCTATTTGGATGACCAGACATGGCACCACCTGGGGACACATTCAGCACATGATTTCTAAATTGCCTAAAATAACCAGGTGTTGGTTGTTTTCACTGTGCTGATTGATTACCGCAAGTACTTTGCAGAGCAGAGCAGATGCTCCATCCTTTCGAATCATTCTCGCGGTACTTTGTTGTCATGCAATGATCCATTGCTGCAGCACAAGCAACCAACCTGGTTAATTTAAGCAATATAGAAATCCTGTGCAGAATATGTCCCC
>VONZ01003702.1:0-17589 GCA_012976165.1 Labeo catla | reverse complement strand
AAACCCAAATCGAAAAATTAAAGTCTCAGTGCTATTCGAGAGGCTACGTATATTTTTTATATTACTGTCTGCTGCTGCTACTACTACTAATTAAGAAATCTGTTCGGTTTGCCAGATATGATTTCACTGGCTAACATGTCCAATTTTGTTATTTTTTTACAGGCCGGACCCTCCTTTGGGCGAAAAATGATGACCGGCTACCTTGCTTCAAAGGGTCTCGGCGCTTCAGAACTGCGCGTGGGAGCAGCACTGAGGCTTGTCAATCAACCTGCTCACCAAGCTCGTTTACAGGTGTTTTTAGTGAAGAGAGATAATGCTTTATAATGTTTTATTTGTACTGTACGGTGACCGGGAGGGGACCCCTTCGGTTCACTTAAGTTTGTCGTGGCCACGACCATTGATCGCGGAACGTATCAAAAGAAGGGGGGGCCCAGGAAGGTGTGTGTGTGTCGGGGGAAATAGAAAGGAGATATTTTAATTATTTATCAACAAACCAGTGTTTTCTGAGTCAGCGTCCCAAGGATTAAGTTGCGGATCCTGACTCACCATCTCCTCTTTGGACGCGCCTTTAGAGAAATGCATCTTTACAGATTACATACTGAAAGAGTTTTTTGTTTTTGTGAAAGAGTATTAGTTTTGTTTCGTTGAGTAATAATTTCAAGCTTTCTATAGATATATGTATCACGTCTGTGAGGTATGTATTCGCTAAGTTTCCGTTAATATTTGTGAAGCGCTCCTGTTGAGGCCAACAGAAAGCGCATCATGTTTGTTTTTTTTATTTAATAAAAGCACCGTTTGCAACGTTTTGTTGATATTGTGAGTGCACACAAATAAAAGACCCTTAACAGTTCCGAATGATGTATTACTCTTACCTTTACGAGCAAAAATTACGGAACATTTTAAATTGTTTCCACTGAAAAAAAAATGCAAGTGATCGCGCTGGCGCCTCCATTTCCTGCAATTCGGCTTTTCTACTCTCCGCAAAAAGGACTGCGTTTAATAGCGCACATTTATCTGTTTAACGTTGAAACTAACTTTTAGGCCTATATCTATAGATCTTATTTTAGGCAAGTCGTGATTTGAGAAGGCAAAATTGATCAAACAGACTGTGCGTGTTTGATCAATGTGTCGGATCAGTCTTTCGCTGACCACTTGGTCATTACTTTAAAAAACAAAAACTTAGCCTATATTTAATGAACAAAAATTCTCCAAATGTTTTTTCTAAATTAACTTAACAAAAGAATGAAACGAAATATAATCGCTTTGCCATTAAAACTGAACTATTTCAATAGGTGAAACAGTAGTATAAGGTGTTCTGGGTGAAGACGGGCTCGGGCCGAGAATTCTGATAAGCTGTCTGACAAGAGCCGGGCTAGGGCATATATATGAGGCCCGTGCTGGGCTATAATGAACATTTATCCCAATACTTAAGTTATTATTTAATGTTTGCAACAAATAAATGTAGCCTATACCGTGTATCCTGCTCGTGAAGCTTGTTTAAACATAAAGCTTAACTTACATGACCAGAGCTCTCTCTGGATCAGCGGTTGCGGGAAAGCAGGTTTAAATATTCCGATGTGATTGCGATTTCAAATGTTTTATAGACATGGCGAAGTCATCATCATAGCAATAAGATTGTGTGTGTTTGTAGGCCCTATATGCTAGTATTTGCTATATTTTGCAAATACTGTAAACCACAACTATGCCAATAAAGTTTTGACAGAAGTTTTGATTGTATTTATGCCCGTGTGTGACGATAAATGATTTACAAATGAAACTACGTGAATATATAGGCTAGTCTATTAATTAGACGAGATAAAATAGAATATATGTCAAATTCAACCTTTAAACTGCATTCCAGTAAAAATCCCAGTCATATAGCATATTCAGATTTTTACTGTATCATTTACATTCAAAACTTTAAGTAAAGAAATTAAGGTAAAAAAAAAAAGAAAGAAAACAAAGGAATGATACAAATATTACAGAAAAAAAGAGGATCAGTTAATGGACTTACAAGACTGTGGGATGCATGAAATGTTTGTAGGACTATTTGATATACTTTATGTAATATTTATTAATGATCAACTTCTTTTGAATGCTGTCTACATCGGGCACAGACAACATTCGCGTAGACAGTATCGCATAATATTATCATTTAATATTGTATTAATTTCTGTAATAATGAATATAATAATTCCTTAATTCAAAATAAAATGGTAATAAATCTCTGATAATCCCGGGTTACTATGGTCACGCAGGTTTGTACGCATTAAACTCGTAGCCACGAGAAATGGATGTGGTTTCCTCATCATAGCATCTCGTGGCCACGACATAAGGATGTCATTACCTCGACAAAATGACATAATATGACGTTCCCACCAGTTGATATGACGTTCCCACGAATTAATATCTCGTGGCCACGACAAACTTAAGTGAACCGAAGGTGTCCCCTCCCGGTCACCTTACAGTACAAATAAAACATTATAAGGCATTATCTCTCTTCACTAAAACACCTGTAAACGAGCTTGGTGAGCAGGTTGATTGACAAGCCTCAGTGCTGCTCCCACGCGCAGTTCTGAAGCGCCGAGACCCTTTGAAGCAAGGTAGCCGGTCATCATTTTTCGCCCAAAGGAGGGTCCGGCCTGTAAAAATAACAGAATTGGACATGTTAGCCAGTGAAATCATATCTGGCAAACCGAACAGATTTCTTAATAAGTAGTAGTAGCAGCAGCAGACAGTAATATAAAAAAATATACGTAGCCTCTCGAATAGCACTGGCCACTGCCACCTCCAGATGTTCATCCGTCAAACGACCCCTGTTTCTCAGGTTGCGGTCGCCAAGAAACTTTTTTATATTTGCCACTGAATGTCCTCTTTTTGTTCCAGAAGACGCTAAGGCAGCGGAAATATCTGAATGTGTTGCCCCGTTGTTTACCATTATCCGGTGCAATTCTCCAGCACCTATGCCATTTCTCCTGATTAGCCTGTTTACGCCCGTCTCAAGTGAAAACCTTCAGCGGCAGCAGAAAGCTTCCGGTGTACTAAAACGCGCTTTGTTCCAAAAAACTTTAATTTTTCGATTTGGTTTTGTTGACTTTTTAATATCTGCATTTGAACGACGTGTAATGAAAACAAAATTGAAAATATGAATGAAATTCGTTTTTGTGTTCCCGAGAAAATGTAAATATTGCATAAACCAATCATTTATTCGTTTGTTTGTTTTGAAAACAAAAACGAGAAAACCAATTATACGTAGGTACACGGACCGTTTTCTCATGTTTCTTCTTTCAGTATTAAATCAAAAAACGAATGGACGAATGATACACGGATTTTGGTGGCCTGGAGTTTGCAGCAAACCAAAGCCAGTGCACTGGGCGCCCTTAAGTGTGCTGAACTGCTTGACGCATGGAGGCCCTTCGGGATGATGCAGTGCTGGATAAAATGCTACAAACTGTATCATCAGCAGGACTTGAAATGCCAGATGAGAAAAGGATGACAAAAACCCCAACACGCTATTAGCACACAGCAGAGCCAGAGGCAGAATCACATATTGCACAACACTCATTATGGAGACGAGAATTTTATGAAGCTGTGGACTTGGTCAGAGCAGAAGTGAAGAGGAGATTTGATCAAGATGCCGTTATAAGAGAAAACATGCTTATAACGGCAGCCAACAAGAAGCAAATTGTAGATGTAGATTCTGTTCACCTTCCACATCAGACAAACAAAGACTGGAGATCCAGCTGAAAATGATGGGAGATCTTTACAGTGATTCCATCGATACAGTAAAAGACATCACAACAACCATGTCTAAACTCCATCCACAAACAAGAGCTCTTTTCAAAGAAGTTGAAAACCCCATCAAACTCTGTCTAAGTCTCCCCATCTCAGCTGCTTCATCAGAGGAAACATTTTCTGCTCTCCGCCGTCTGAAGACATGGTTACGCACAACCATGACGCAAAAACGACTGACCCACCTTGCTCTGATGCATGTTTATGGAGATATTTTGGACAGTTTGGACATTGATGCCCTCATGCGTGACTTCATCAGCATCAGCCCAGAGAGAAAGACCACATTTGGAGCTCTGCGTACAGACAGACAGTAAAGGTAAGACAGTAATGTTTCTTAATAAGACATTATAGCTGATAGGTCTATGTATATGAGTTCATTTCTGTGTGCTGTCGCCGTTCAGCCTGCAGTTGTGTCTGGAAATTGCATGTGGAGGATCATATGCTGATGGTTAGGCTATACTAATAAAGTTTATTGGAGTACATTCAGTTATGGAAATAATAACTGACATTTAAAATTAAATTAAAAGATGAAATCAATGTTTTAAATGTAAAGTTTTGAATAAAGAAATACTTAATGATTTAAATAACTACAATTATTTTTTTAAAAATGAAACTAAAACTGTCAGTAGATGCAGTTTAATGATTCGTTCAAACAGTTGATTCATTTAATGACTCACTACATTCAATAAAAAAGCGCAGGTTCATTCATAAACGAAACACAGCTGTATTTGCGGGGAGATGTGAAGCGGCTCAGCTGTGGCTTCGTTTCGAACATTTCCTTTGAGGAAATGCAGCAAAATCAGACAACAGTGTTCAATGCGGTTAATTTCAGTTTTTGCACTTCAAAAAATCATATTAAATTCAATATTACTTTTGATTCTTTATCATTATTTGTGCAATTTACAAAAAAAATCAGATATAAAATTGTTTATACAGTCAGTTTATTCTCTTTCTCTCTCTCGCCAGCATTGCCAGGAGCCTGCAGTTGTGCACTTTGTGTTTTGGAGATGTTGTGCTTTGGCTATAGGCATACACATTAATCCTATTTTGGTTTAGTAGTATTACGTTTTTTGTTTGTTTTTATTTTAGGCAAATTAACACTTCTAACTTATAATAGTCGTTTCAACTTATCTTATAAACTTTTAAGTGTGTACATTTTCTTTTATATTATACCATTTAAAAAAAAAAAAAAAAAAAAAAAAAAATTTGTCATGACTTTGATCATTTTATTTTATTTTGAATGAATGAATTCAAATGAAAATGAATTAAAAACATTTAAAACAAATGCTCAATTTATGGTTGTGGTCTAGGGGTTCTGGGGTCGAACATTTAGGAAAAATATCGACATTAAAAAAAAACATATACATAAAGCAGTGCGCCGGACAAAAGTAATGTGCAACCAACAATTATTTATTAAATGTGAAAAAGTACAAGAGTGGAGTAGAATCCAAAAGAGTGGTGTATATTTACAGTATGTACAGTATTTATGAGTAGACAAAACACAAAACAAAGGGAGCGGGAAGAAGGGACGTGGGCGGTGCTAAATTAAAGAAAATAACAAAACCAAAACCCTCTAACTTAATATCCCTCCCCACTAATCCTGACTATGAAAAGAAAATGTAGAAAATAAAAGTCTTCAGCGTCTGAGACGCCCTAATTAAACTACACTTTCTATCCAGTAAACAGAAGTACAAGGGGTGGCACTCGCCCCTAACCTAGTGTACTATACAGGATGCGATTCCTACGTGTTGCAATGTATGTCACGTGACGTTCTTACCTGTCCGCGTCTTCCCGGCCTCGTAACATATAACGTGTGTTCAAAAATATGTACAGCGAGGGAAGAGGGAACAAAAACAATATATAACTAGGCAGAAACGTACACGGAAACCAAACAACATTAACAACAGGGGATATAACAAATGATATGAGATGGCAAAGAGAAACACAGTACAAAACAGCAACAACATGGGGGGCTTGCGAATGGTCCGGCGTGCACTTTTATCTGGGAGGGTCTTGTCCGATTGGGGGGGGCAGGATGGGTGACGTCAGAAGTAAATGATGATTGACGGGTGATAGAACCAATGACGGGTGACTGCGAAAAGTGAAAGTAAACAGGAGAAGAGACAGCGGAGAAAACACATAACAACAACACAGCACGTAACAGTGGTTCAGCGTTATATTTGAATGAAAACACAGCAACAATACAGACCAACTCAGTTATTTTAAACGAAGAAATTAAACGTTTATTAACAATCGTTCTCTTGCGCTTTTGGATCCGCCACCAGTCATTTCGCATCATTCTCATCACGTGACTCCTGCAGCTCAGAGCTGAACAGACATGCGGCGCCTCCCTTACATGTAGCGTAACATGTCCAGCTTAACTAAATTGATTTTATTTCTATAAAAAGGCCTTGTAAACTGATTCATACACACAGTAACAGACTTCTGAGTGTGGACATATATAACACACTTGAAGGTGTTAACAGATGATTAACAAAGTGATGATTGATCATTATTGAAGACACCTGATGTTAATAAGCAGAATCACCAAAGGAGAAAACCTAAATTTTTAAGCAACCATTATAGTGGTCAGTGTTTGCATTAGTTGGGCTCTTGACCCTTAAATCTTTAATACTAGATTTTGTTTGGCTGCTGTATTTGAGTTAAAACAGCCAGACAAGCCAAAAGCTCAAGTCACCAGCTGATTATTTTTTAGCATATTCATTGTTTGATGTAAATCACCTAGAGTATAACCTCTAAATTAGTTTGTTTTTTGCTTATTGTAATTGCCTTGACAATCCACAGAAGATCCAGCACTTCCTATACATCTTGGAAAGTTTTTTTTTACAACCTGTTCAAAAAAAAAAAAAAGTATTTCACCTACGCACACATAGACATCAAGAACCAGCCCATGAATCTCAACAATGGTGACAAACGGCATATTCAGATAAACAGATCAACTCTGAACTCTCATAATTTATTCATGCCACAATGCATGATGGGAGTCATGGATGAGTTCTGATTGGCTACAACACGCTTTTTGATGGTCACCGTTGTTGTGATTCTCACACTGATTCTTCATGTCTGTGTGTCTAAATTAAGATGAACTTTTTTTTTCATCATCTGTCTGATTATGGGAAAACTGATTGATCTTTTGTTCACAGCTTTTTTTTTTTGTAATATGTGAGGCAATTCTTTGTCAAATACTCAAGTCACTAGATGATGATTAAGTCAAGCACAGTCAATGCCATCTTACTGACTTTTGCTCTTTGCTTGTCTGGCTGTTATAACTCAGCAATTGCAGCCAAACAAGACCTAATATTGATGATTTAAGGGTCAAGAGCCCAACTAATGCAAACACTGACCACTATAATGGCTGCTTAAAAATTTTGTTTTTCTCCTTTGGTGATTCTGCTTATTAACATCAGGTGTCTTCAATAATGATCAATCATCACTTCGTTAATCACCTAATTATCTCATTACCTTCAACACTGCTTCAGTGTTTATATGTGTCCACACTCAGAGTGTTAAATTAACACTGGGGATTTTGCTGTGTACAACTGATGTGTAACTGTGTTTGTAAACCACATTCGTTATGGCAAGGAATACCAAGAAGGGATTATTAATGATAACAACACAATCATCACCTAGATTCAGTGTGCAGTCAATTATAACAGCTCTTTGTTTATACAGTATAGTAATTTATGAAGAAATTTGAAAGCATAAGTCAAACATTTTAAACTGCCGTGTCATGTAAAAACAGAGAAACATCAAGAATCAGTGTATGAATCTCAACAATGGTGACAATCAAAAGCTTCCTGCAGCAATGCATGCTGGGTACCTAGTCTCCGTGCAGTGAGTGCACTTTGACTTCACATTGTGATCATAGTGTGAGCACACATTGAGGACGCTGTGAGGTTACACTTTTAGCTCACTGTTACGTCACATTGTGACCACATGGTGAGATCAGTGTGAGATCAAATTGTTGACTGGGAGCCCAATAAGCTTAACCAATGCAGTATGAGCCGGAAAGAGAATTGATTAGTTCATCTCTCCAGTCTTTAGGTTCGAGTCGTTTGTTCATCACGTGACGGCCCCATAAGATGAACTAACGACTCCAAAAACCCGTAGATTTGAAACGAGTGAACTAATTTCAGTAACTTACAGAACCTAATAGGATGTTGCACATGCACGACTGAACGAATCACTCCCCGAGACGACTCGTTCTTCCCGTTCAAAATGAAAGAATCGTTCAAGAACGACCCATCACTAATTTGTAGCGCTCAACAACATTAGATCAACGGGCTCTGACAGTGCTTTGGCAAGGTAATCCTTTCTCTCCATCCAATAAAGCTAAGTTTAAAAGCAAATGTAAAATATTGGTACAGTAAATAAAGTGCACAAAATCAGTATTTTTGGCACTTGAGAAATCATGTTGCGAAATTGGTCAAAAAGGTGTGCGTTTTGGCGCCAATGCATTGTTAAAGGATCAGTGTGTCATGTAATATTCCCATCTAAAACTTTAACAGTCAATTAAAAAATATTGGTAAAGTAAAAAATCAAATGTAATGAAATGAATTTATGTGTAATGACAATTTACTAGTGATTGTTACATAGGGCTATACAGGCATCTAGTGGCTAGACAATGGTATTACAGATATTAAATTGTGGAAAATATTTATCTTAAGTCAATTAAAAAATTTGAGGCCTTTCAGCTCTGTGAGCTTTCTCTTTCTCCATGTTTAAGAGCTGCGGAAGATGCGGTTATTTTAACAGCAGCAGAAACACGGTGAGCAGCAAAATGATAGATTAATTTCACTAAAACACAGCAGAAAAAAGCAATGCTGCAAATCTAGTTACTTTTCTTACTATTTATCTATCAATAACCAATGACTGTGACTGTTCAAACCGGATGTGATCAGACATTTCTGATCTACATTTAGCATTATTA
This sequence comes from Labeo catla, assembly GCA_012976165.1. Taxonomy (NCBI): domain Eukaryota; kingdom Metazoa; phylum Chordata; class Actinopteri; order Cypriniformes; family Cyprinidae; genus Labeo; species Labeo catla. The sequence continues at coordinate 8,846 of VONZ01003702.1, read as the reverse complement.
ATCTGTAGGCTAAGAACATTTCAAAAGAATCATGTAATTATAACTGGGAAAACTGTTGTTAGATGGCTAGGATAGAACTTAAACTTTGAACTGGTTGGTTATCTTTCTTTTCTGCTTAAAGATGAGAACGTTTTGATTATTGTAGACATTTTTAGCAGACAATAGTATAGATTTCAGGAGGAAATCCCTGAACAGAAACTGTATTTTTTGTCACATGTATCTAAATGTAAAAATACAATACATTAAAATGTTTTTTTTTTTTTTGGCCGGACCTTTGCTCGGAAGAAAATTTAGAGGCCGTGCCTCTTGAAACTAAAATTGAATTCCTCTGACATATATAAAAAAGAAATACTTTATTTGTATGGTTTTGTAATATCTGTCACATATTTCCTTATGTGTCAAGGTAGTTAGGACTCTTATTATAGAATTTGATTATAGAAAAACAGTTTTGAACATGGTAATGGATTAAAACATATAAGTAACAGGCTAGATCAGGGGTGCCCAACCCTGTTCCTGGAGATCGACTTTCCTGCAGAGTTTAGTTCCAACCCTAATCAATCACACCTGTCTGTAATTATCAAGTGCTCCTTCAGATCCTAATTAGCTGCTTCAGGTGTGTTTGGTCAGGGTTAAAGCTGAACTCTGCAGGAAAGTTGATCTCCAGGACCAGGGTTGAGCACCCCTGGGCTAGATGTACACCTCTTACAAAAAAAGTGCAGATCATAGATCATATATTTTATTTTGTCTACAGCCTATAAAACAGCTTCAAAAACTAAGTAAAAGTCCTGCCATGTTTATTCCATCCACGAACAAGTGTTAAATTCATTGACGAATAATTTTCGTTAACAACATTTTTCCACTGACGAAAACTAGACGATAACGAAGAGCAGACATATGGATAAATTTGACAACGCAAAAGAGATCTCACTTTGCTCCGGTTTTCTGAGCCCCTCTCACACAGCACACGAGTACTCTTTCGGATCTCATAAACAGAAGTACACAAAAAATTATGTTAAATTGTCCATTTTGATGTCTTAGGTGAACGTAAACAGTTGGGAGAATATTGGACATCAGTACATTGCATCCGTGCATTTGGTTTTAAAGGGACAGCAGCCTAATTTAGTTGCTATTGGCTGTGGCATTGATGCTAATGAAGCAACAAAAGAAGACAGAAAAGAGTCACTTTAGTAGCCCTAATAAAGATAAATCTAAATGTATTTATATAAATAAATGTCAGCTTGAAAGAATGAAGAATGTGGTAAACAAATTGTAGAATGCATAATAGAATGCCTTTATAACTATTTCATTGAAAAAAGAACATGTTCTTGTTTCTTTATGAGAAGTGGTTTCATTTACTTTAATATAAAAACATGGTGCATGTCACAGCAGTTTAATCTGTGTATATCATAATAAAACCTTATCAAACCTATATAATGAGCTTGGTAATTTTAGAGTAATGCTTAACCCTCTGGGGTCTGAGGGTGTTTTGGGGCCCTGGAGAAGTTTTGACATGCCCTGACATTTGTGCTTTTTTCAGCATCTTAAAAACATAGGTAATCAGCACAAACTGGACTACAATAATATGTAAGCAACATGAATGTACACGTTTGTGCTTTTGAGAAAACAACATTTATGCGTGGTTAGTGAAAATCTAATTTTTTTAAGTCACTGAAATAAGACCAAGAAACGCATTCAGAACATTTGTGCACAAGACTTTTGAGAAATGGATGTGGTAGGCTAGAGTTTTTTCTACAAAATGATGTGAAAATCATCTCGTTCAGTCGTTCACAAAAAACAATATACTTATTTAAATTTTCTAAGACATGTTTTGTGATCGAAAGGGAATATGCGAGGGAGTGACAATGGCTATTGAATATTTAGTGATTCACACCTGAGAGACAAAAGGCCCTCCCCTAATGGCCCATCAATGAGACTGTGACTGTCAGGTAAGAAACAATGTGAGAAGATTCAGAGATTGGGGTTTTAGATTATCTGTATTTTATTTACAACACAGTATAATATAAACATACATTATGAAGTTCAAAGACACATTATTAAGCACACTGATCTAACCACAGAGATGTGAACAGATGGTGTGTAATTCCTGAAAACTGTTTTCTGAATTCTGTTCAGCAAGTAGCACAAGCAAATCATACCTGATATTTAAGTGCTTGCAAAACTCATCAGTAGTCAAGGAACTTGTTTTACCAATAGAAAATCAGTGTAGTTGAAGATCTGATGTTGGTACAGTGCTCTCATAGGAAAAGTTTGCAGGATTCATCTGTTGTACAGGTATCAGATCACTAACAACTAAAGCAAAACAAAAAAACATATGTGAGCATGTTAATATCAGGAGCAATTTAAAGAATCCTTGCTAAATAAAAGCATTAGTTCTATAATTTCTATCCCAAAAAATATTCATATAGGTATCTAGTCACTAACATAAATAAATGAATAAATCAGTGCGCATGTTGATAGGCCTGGAGCAATATTGTTACATTAGCAATCACTAATATTGCCCATGTGATTTTTATAGCTATCATATGCACACATGCTTTGTGTTTATTATTATACAGTATAAAAACAACATCTGAGAAACTAAATTATTATTAAGCACATTATGTACACGTTTGAGCAGATATTTGCAAACAGAGTATTCAACAGTAAAGACTGGTCTAAGCATTCTTATACATTACTTTTATATCGTCTAAACATTAGCCCTACTTTAATGTCAATTTGTTTATGAAACATAAAACATTCCTGACGCCTTACAGATGCACTGAAAAGTTGCCTATTATATTTCAAAGTGTTGCACTTGATTTCACACATTTTAGTCAGGAATTATAGTTTTGGAAAAAGTCCAACTAGTAAATGTGTTCAAGTTTATGTCTCAACAACACATTATCTAATGCCAATAAGAAACATTGCTTACACTGTATAAGAGATCCTCTCATCAGCTGCCTGTAGCCGCGCTGGCGTTCTGTTTGTGAGATAAACAAGCTCAGCCTGTTCCTCTCAGCGCCTCCTCATCCGGAGTAAATACAAGGTTTTTTCCTCTCAGCGCTTTCTTCCAAAAACGAAAGTATCCGACACAAACACGCTGCTGCTTTGTTTACGAGTTGATGTGGGCGTTCATTTCGCGCGACTCTCACGTGGATGTTTGTAATAACAATAGCGCCGCACAGCGCGTGGGCGTGATCTAATTAGCGGTAATGAGGTCAGATGGGAAAAACAGGACATGGTATTGGTTTCATACGGATTACTTACACACAGAATATGTATTTTCGATTAAACTTACTTCATTTAAAAGTAGACATTCCAAGCTTTCTATAGACATATCTCTGGTGTTTGTGTGTCATGTATTCGCTGAGTTTTAGTTCATTTTAGTGACGCATTTCAACTGGATATTCACAGAGACTGAGAAGACTGAAATGACACGCTGTATATTTTCTTTATTTACAAAAACCACAAACATTTGTTGATATGTTGAGTGTACACAAATAAAAGTAAACTTTCTACAGATTCAGGTGATGTATTACTTTTATGTGTCCAATTAAAATTGAGGGAGCAATTCAAGTTCTTTTTGCTGACATCTGGAAAACATGTGAGTGCTCCCGCCGGCGGGTTAGCCGACCCCAGTACGTTAATAAATGCATTACCTACCAGAGGTGGAACCAAGTCATTCCTTTCAAGTCACAATCAAGTCTCAAGTGAAATCCCATGTCCTCAAAGAGTTAAGTTAATGAGATAATTAAGTGACTAATTAAATGATGATTGTGCATTAGTGATGAACACCTGCTGTTAAAATAATGCCACCACAATGGAGATCAGTGTTTGCTTTAGTTGGGCTCTTGACCCTTGACTTCCTTTATTAGATTTGTCTATAAAGAAAAAAAAGAACATGTGATGTTGCAAAACAGTGAGATCAGTGCTGTGCAATGAGCAGCTATTTTATATGATGAGACGTGACAATCAACAAAATTTTTCATGCTGCCATAGGAACCAAATTCGTAATGATTCTCGGACGTTGCCGTAAGGAAGACGTGAGACGGCAATAAGAGGACCACACAGCAGTATTGGGTCAGTATTGAACCTTTTTCAATACTGACCCAAGCTGGGACCAATCACATTGCTTAGAAGTAAATTACTAAAAGGGTCAAGAGCCTGCTGACTCTGAAACCACAACAGTGTAGAGTGTATGTTTGCTATATCTGGCTGGACTTTTGTTCCAGATGAGATGTGTTGGTTTAAAGTCTTAAACAAAGATTTAAATATAAACATTGGAACACCCTAAAATAAATAGAAAGAAATCTAAGCAAAACCTTCATCTTTACTGAGTTCACACATCCAGCCAGTGAAATAGGGAGAGCAAAATCAAACAATGGTGGGACAATGCAGCATTTGCCAAGAACGACACATGGCCAACACCAAAGAACCCTTACTGTCGCACACTATTCCTGAAAGACCATGGCAAGTGGTAGGAACTGACCTGTTCACATGGATCGAACAGAACTACATTATCATAGTGGACTATAGTCGATACTTTAAGATGGAAAGGCTCCACAGCTGCACTGCAACAGCTGTCATCACCAAGCTCAAAGCAGTGTTTGCTCGCCATGGTATACCTGAGCGCGTAATCAGTGACAATGGTCCTTGCTACAGCACAGAGGAGTTTCACAGATTTGTAGTAGCATGGGATTTCAAACATAGCACCACAAACCCAAGATACCCTCAAAGCAATGGCCTAGCAGAAAAAAATGTTCAAACTACAAAGTGCATTCTAGAAAAAGCGAGAGCTGATGACAAAGACTACTATCTTGGACTATTAGAATACCGGAACACACCTGTGGATATCTTAAAGTCCACCCTGTTGTATGTGATTCTTGTGTGAGTTAAGATGTCCAAGTAAACAATGGTTGATGTTATGCCGATCTCTTCTCTTCATTACAACATAACAACAGGCACCACAGAAGTCCACTATATGGAGAAAAATCCTGAAATGTTTTCCTCAAAAAACATAATTTCTTTACGACTGAAGAAAGAAAGACATGAACATCTTGGATGACAAGGGGGTGAGTAAATCATCTGTACATTTTAGTTCTGGAAGTGAACTTCTGCTTTAATAGAATAAAATTCTTAATGAAAATATAAACATGACATGAGTGACAAAAGGCAAAAATAGATAGTAAAGGTACTGCAATAGCATTTTTTACTCGGATAAAAGTATCAAGCCAAAAACATAGTCGAGTTAAAGTAAAACAGTTTATACATTCAAAATGACTGAAGAACATTTTTTTAGCCTTATACTGTTAAAATGATTGACAGTAGATGTGTTAAATCTTAAATTTCAGATTTGTTTGTCATTCATGTCAACGTTGTAGACAGTAGAATCACACAGTTTCAAAAATCTAGCCTTAAAACTTAAACATTATAATAAAACTTAAACATATTAGCATGAGTCAGGTGTGACATGATTAGTAAGCTTGTCTGTGAAAAATTAAATCTAAATTATTTCATCTCAGTCCACGTGCACTAAGGTATGTGTTGGTGGATGTGTGAAAGGAAATTGTTTGTATACAGTATGATTTAAATATATGTTATATTATATTATATTATATTATATTGTGCTTCTGCAGTTCAATGAAATGCACATTTTCTTCTCTTTTATATGCATTTTTTTTTATTAAAATTAAGACTCATACAACTCATATACACACACACTGTCCTGTCTCCCTAAAAAGTTAATATAAAAACGAGTATTTATTTAGTTAACCAGAAATAAGGAAGAAGGCTACATATTCACATCATGACATGAATGTACAGTTATTTGAAGTGCGATACTTGCTCTGATAGTTACGCTCTGTTAACAGTTTGTGCAATGTTTAATGAAAAACGGAAACCTCCTCTAAATAATAAACTTTGAATAACCATACGTGGTGGAAAAACACATTTAATTTCGTTTCTTGCTTTTGGCTTTACATTTCCCAGATAGCAGGCCAACATTGAATTAACACTGAATAAGTGTTAAAAACTTGACACTGATTTTTTCATCAGGTTTGCACCCTAAAATAATGTTATTTGAATGATGGAAAGTCATTTAAGATGGACATAATATTATTATTATTTTTTTAAACTTTAAAATTAAAGCAAAATCTTGTAAAAGTAATCTTGTTCATTTTTACTTCTTTCAATCAGAGGCCATATAAAGCTGAAATGAACATGGTTTTGAACCAACAAGTCACTAACTGCGAAACTGTTGCTTAAACAACACCACATTACCATATTCACTTATCATAAACCAGTTTGACTTTATTTCTGTCAGACACTGACAGAAGTTAGATCAACAGAGGTTTAGATGTTAATGTTTTATTAAAAAAATGTTAAATGTTACAATTTGCTTTAGTTGGGTTCTTCCCCTTTAACTCTTCAATGCTAGTTTTTTCTTTGACATATTTATGCTTAGCAGAAATAGTAGACAGAACACATGATGCACAGGCCACAGTTTGTTCAGTGCCATCTTGACTAATGTAAGTTTTAAATCCTAATCGTTTAAATCCTCAAATCTGTAAAAAAAAAGAACGTTCTCCATTATTTTACAAATATTACTGTTAACTCTAAAACACAATGCCATGAAGTGTAAAATTCAAAATATTGGTAAAGCACCTGTAAAAAATAAATACAGGAAATTTTACTTTCAAATTTTACAGTACATTGTGCTCAGATTACTTATTTATTTATTTAATGTATATGTAATAATTCACTTCAGGTATCTTACCATTTCTGATTTCCTGTTTCAAAATAATAGGCAACAACACAATGTTATGAATACAGCATACAGCATACACAGACTGCAGAATCGCACAGTTTCAAAAGTCTAGCCATAAACTTGAATATTACACATATTAGCATGAGTCTGGTGTGAAATGATTAATAACCCTGCCTGTGCAAAGTTATTTATCTCAATTCACAATAAAAGTTAAAACCACAAGCCCATATATATACTGTTTGTATTTGAATCTCTGTGTTAGCAACTAGCAAAATCCATTAGACTAAAATTCTTAAATATTAAATTCTTAGATTCACACATCTAAAATACATCTGGACTAGAAAGAAGAGGAATTATGGCATGAATGCACAGTTCTTTGGAATACACGGTAAAGTGTTGCTTGGGGCTGGGTAATAGTTTTTTTTTGTTTTGTTTTTTTGGACTGGTTGGGGGTGTGTTGCTCACAGTGTATAAATTCAAGAGTAAATCCTCATCCTGCAGCAGAAGCTTTTATGTTATTATTTATTTAGTTTCACTGTTGACCATGTATCTGCACTGGACATTGTTTTTTCTTGTCTTAATGGGTAAGTGAATATGTTTTTTTAATAATGAAAACACTTTACATCATCTTGTGCACTCAGATTAAAAAAAGAAAAAAAGAAAACGAAAGAAAGGAAGTACTAAATAATGTTTGAAGTATACTATAAATTACTGTATTCCACACAGTGAGTGGAAAAATAAAATAAAATAAAGATCACAATAAAATTTTATATCATTACATGTCAATAATTATTACATTACATTTTATACTTTTCATACAGAAAGAAAATAATTAATATTTTAAACTGGGAATCTAAAACTTTCTGAAATCTGAAAAGATTTTTTTTTCCTGATTAGAGTAACCTCTTATGAGAAGATTTGACTCATTTCATGACCCCTTGGAAAACAATAGTCATTTTTTTGTTTGTGTTTGTGTAAATGTGACAAGAGTATGAAATGTAGAAGGATGAATGTTTAAAATAATTCCTCTTTTACTTACTGTGTACGTGGAGAATGTATTCTGCTGTGTTACCGAATGTCTCATTTGCACAGAGTGGGTGTCCAATGCTGAAAACTGCAACAACACAGAGTATGCTGTAGCTAAAAAAAAACTTTTTGAACATCTCGGCTTGGACAAAAATGACTTTCAGGTTACCGGAATGTGGCCCTTGATATTCGAGGACCTGCCTGCCATAATTTATGTGGACCTCTATGTGACCTCCATCATAGATGTGGTATGAGTCCACAATGATTTATCGTCTCATTGGGTCAATATAGGATGTGAAGCAGTTTAGTATTATCACTCAACGCTTCTTTTTATCTACAGAATGAAAAAGACCAGAGCCTCACCACACAAGTCAAAACAATAACTGTAAGTGTTTTAAACTCATTCCATTTTTGCAATTTTTTACTCAATTCATCTGATTTTTCAATCTGTCTGTCTTATAATCATGTCTTCTAATTTTTTAGGCCTGGCCAAATTCAAATATGAAGTGGGATAAAACATTATTTTGTGGAATGGAAACATTTGTAGCCCCCAAAAATATGTTTTGGACTCCAGACATTGGTATAATAGAAAGGTATAAACCAGAATCTTATATTTTGTTTTTCCTATAAGTGATATTTCAGAAAGGTTGCAAAATGATAGATAGAATAAGGGTAATGGTATGCGGAAATGACAAAACAAATACAGAGGAATTTTTTCACTGCACATTTCCCCTAACTACTTCTTTAGGACTGATTGTTCGCATTGTAATTTAGTAATTTATAAAATCTGATTAGTTTGTTTAGACAGAGACCACAATCTCTGTCTGTCAAAATACAACATACAAAAACTGAAGATTTACTTTACACATAGACAAAGAAATGAGACACATTCATAGACACCTTAATTCAAATTGAAATTGAACCTGACAAATGATAATATCAAAAGTAGCAGTCAGTATTGCAAGTGGCAATTTTGAGTATGAATTATATGTCTATACACAAGCTAAACAAAAAGCTAAACAAAAATCAGGAGAGACTATTGATGCATTTCACA
>VONZ01003701.1:0-17594 GCA_012976165.1 Labeo catla | reverse complement strand
AATAGGTGCCACCGCACCTTCGGTGCTTGGCCCCTAATAATAAGAACGGCAACAGATACAATAGGTGCCATCGCACCTTCGGTGCTTGGCCCCTAAATATAGCTGCAAGCAGCAATTGCGGGGCCAAGCACAAAAGAGGCAGAATGAGGAGTTAAGCACGGCAAGTAGCAGCAGACCGACTACAACAGTGAGTAACTTAAGCCATTTTAGGATAATATCAGTTGAAATGGCTGAAAATCATAAATACAACCAATCGTAATAAAATTTAATGGCTTATCACTTTTGACCAACAGGTGGTGCTGTTTTCAAATTGATGTGACGTGTTCTGTGTGAAATGACAATGACACACACAAAGTTTGGTGTCATTATGTCAAGGCTTTACAGAGATACAGCTTCAGAGTCATTTTGGCATCATGCCTCAAATGTGTAGTGGCGCTGTACGAAAACGGTTTTGTCTATCGACACGAAATCCATAGCTTTGTGTAAGCACAGTCTGAAGATGATTTGAGTCAAATTTGGTGAAAATCGTACGAACGGTCTAGGAGGAGTTCAAACAAGTAGGTTTTGTACATTAATCAAAATGGTGGAAAGGAAAGCTCAGCGAAGTGTGGTATAATTGATATGTATGTTGTTGGCATGTCCCAAGGAATATTTTGAGACCAGTTTTATTACAATAGGCTAATGCAAACAGAAGTTATTAGCATTTTTGGAAATTTCATTATTAATGTTTAATAAATGGTGTATTACTTCTGACCAGTAGGTGGCACTGTTACCAAATTGATGTGGCGTGGTCAGTGTGATGTGACAATGGCACATATAAAATTTGGTGTCAATATGTCAAAACTTTGCAGAGATACAGACTCGGATGCAATTTGGCATCTTTCCAGTAAATTCGTTGATGCGCTAAACGAAAACGGTTTCGTGTATCGACACGAAATCCATAACTTTTTGTCAGCATGGTCTGAAGATGATCTGAGTCAAATTTGGTGAAAATTGGACTAACGGTCTAGGAGGAGTTCGAAAAAGTAGGTTTTCAACATGAATCAAAATGGCGGACAGAAAGTTCAGCCAAAATTGGCAAAATTGGTATCGGTGTTCTCAGCATGACCGAAGGAATCTATCAAAATCAGTTTCATTTCAATAGGCTAATGTACGCAAAAGTTATTAGCATTTTTTGAAATTTCGTTATAACTTTTGACCACAAGGTGGCGCTGGCCCCAAAATTTTTATGTACATTCCGGGCATGGTGCCGAACATTTTTGTAATTAATGTCGTAACGATACGCTAATCCGTTCTCAAGATACAGCATTTTAAAGCTAAATTAAAAATGGCCGACACCCAAAATGGCTGACATGGGAAAATTGGATATGGTTCGACTCGGCATGATTCACCGAATCTAAAGAGACTGGTTTCATGATTTTTGGCCCAACTATTCAGAAGTTATAAGCAAAAAGACCCATTTTTCATATCTCCTGACCACTAGGTGGCACTGTGCTGAAACACTGCAGGTAATCTCAGGTCATGCTTGTTATAAAACACACCAAGTTTGGCCTCAATATGACAAACCGTTGCGGAGATATAGCCTTACAACCATTTTTGCGTGCTTTTCGTAGAATTGATTCGCGCGTCATTCGAAAACGTTTTGACTAATCAACTTGAATTCCATAACTTTTTGCCAGCATGGTCTGAAGATGATCTGAGCCAATTTTGGTGAAAATCAGACAAACCGTCTAGGACGAGTTCGAAAAAGTAGGTTTTACAAATAAAAATTTATAGAAAAAAAACTAAACCTTACAATTTTTGAATTTTGGACTTCATTCGACTCGGCATGAGCCAAGCATTCAGAGGAAAAAAGAATTTTGATTCTGTGCCTTACGGTTCAAAAGTTATTAGCATGAAATTATTGAAAGTTTGGACAGGTGGTGGCGCTAGAGAGTTTGAGTTAGAGACTCCAAACTTGCTATGGTTAATGTTGTGACTGTCCTCTATCAGTGTGCAAAATTATACAACTTTCCCGCAAGCGGTTCTATGGGCTGCCATAGACTTGCGGCGGAAGAAGAAGAAGAAGAAGAAGAAGAAGAAGCGGAATAATAATAACGCCAACGGATACAATAGGTGCCACCGCACCTCTGGTGCTTGGCCCCTAAAGAAGAAGAAGAAGCGGAATAAATATAGCTGCAAGCAGCAATTGCGGGGCCAAGCACAAAAGAGGCAGAATGAGGAGTTAAGCACGGCAAGGAGCAGCAGACCGACTACAACAGTGAGTAACTTAAGCCATTTTAGGATAATATCAGTTGAAATGGCTGAAAAATCATAAATACCACCAATCGTAATAAAATTTAATGGCTTATCACTTTTGACCAACAGGTGGTGCTGTTTTCAAATTGATGTGACGTGTTCTGTGTGAAATGACAATGACCCAAACAAAGTTTGCCGTCATTATGTCAAAGCTTTGCAGAGATACAGCCTCAGATGTAGTTTGGCATCTTTCCAGCAAATTTGTTGATGCTCTAAACGAAAACGGTTTCGTATATCGACACGAAATTCATAACTTTTTGCCAGCATAGTCTGAAGATGATCTGAGTCAAATTTGGTGAAGATCGGACTAACAGTCTGGGAGGAGTTCGAAAAAGTAGGTTTTGTACATTAATCAAAATGGCGGACAGGAAGTTTGGCCAATTTCGGCATAATGGGTATCAATGTTCTCGACTTGACCCAAGGAATCTATTGGCATCAGTTTCATTCCAATAGGCTAATGTAAACAGAAGTTATTAGCATTTTTGTAAATTTCATTATTAATGTTTAGTGAATGGCGTATTACTTCCGACCCATAGGTGGCACTGTTACCAAATTGATGTGGCTTGGTCAGAGTGTGGTGACAATAGCACATATAAAATTTGGTGTCAATATGTCAAAGCTTTGCAGAGATACAGACTCGGATGCAATTTGGCATCTTTCAAGTAAATTCGTTGATGTGCTAAACGAAAACGGTTTCGTGTATCGACACAAAATCCATAACTTTTTGTCAGCATGGTCTGAAGATGATCTGAGCCAAATTTGGTGAAAATTGGACTAATGGTCTAGGAGGAGTTCGAAAAAATAGGTTGTCAACATGAATCAAAATGGCGGACAGGAAGTTCAGCCAAAATTGGCAAAATTGGTATCGGTGTTCTCAGCATGACCGAAGGAATCTATCAAAATCAGTTTCATTTCAATAGGCTAATGTACGCAAAAGTTATTAGCATTTTTTGAAATTTGGTTATAACTTTTGACCACAAGGTGGCACTGGCCCCAAAATTTTTATGTACATTCAGGGCATGGTGCCGAACATTTTTGTAATTAATGTCGAAACGATACGCTAATCCGTTCTCAAGATACAGCATTTTAAAGCTAAATTCAAAATGGCCGACACCCAAAATGGCTGACATGGGAAAATTGGATATGGTTCGACTCGGCATGATTCACCGAATCTAAAGAGACCGGTTTCATGATTTTTGGCCCAACTATTCAGAAGTTATAAGCAAAAAGACCTATTTTTCATATCTCCTGACCACTAGGTGGCACTGTGCTGAAACACTGCAGGTAATCTCAGGTCATGCTTGTTATAACACACACCAAGTTTGGCCTCAATATGACAAACCATTGCAGAGATATAGCCTTACAACCATTTTTGCGTGCTTTTCGTAGAATTTATTCGCGCGTCATTCGAAAACGTTTTGACTAATCAACTTGAATTCCATAACTTTTTGCCAGCATGGTCTGAATATGATCTGGATCAATTTTTGTGACAATCGGTGCAACGGCCTAGGACGAGTTCGAAAAAGTAGGTTTTACGAACAATTGAAAATAGCGAAAAAACTAAACCTTACGATTTTTGAATTTTGGTGTCCATTCGACTCGGCATAAGCCAAGGAATCAGAGGAAAAAAGAATTTTTGTTGTGTGACTTACGGTTCAAAAGCTATTAGCATAAATCTTTTGAAAGTTTGGACAAGTGGTGGCGCTAGAGAGTTTGAGTTAGAGACTCCAAACTTGCTATGGTTAATGTTGGGACTGTCCTCTATCAGTGTGCAAAATTATACAACTTTCCCGCAAGCGGTTCTATGGGCTGCCATAGACTTGCGGCGGAAGAGGAAGAAGAAGAAGAAGAAGAAGAAGAAGCGGAATAATAATAACGCCAACGGATACAATAGGTGCCACCGCACCTCTGGTGCTTGGCCCCTAAATATAGCTGCAAGCAGCAATTGCGGGGCCAAGCACAGCAGAGGCAGAATGAGGAGCTAAGCATGGCAAGGAGCAACAGACCGACTGTAACAATGAGTAACTAAAGTCATTTTAGAATGATATCAGTTGAAATGGCTGAAAAATCATAAATTTAACCAATAATATAATTTAGTGGCTTATCACTTTTGACCAATAGGTGGTGCTGTTTTTTAAATTGATGTGATGCATTCTGTGTGAGGTGACAATGGCACACACAAATTTTGGTGTCATTATGTCAAAGCTTTACAGAGATACAGCCTCAGAATCATTTTGGCATCAAGCCTAAAATCTGTAGTGGCGCTGTACGAAAATGGTTTACTCTATCAACACGAAATCCATAACTTTGAGTCAGGACAGTCCGAAGATGATCTGACTCAATTTTGGTGAAAATCCGATCAGCGGTCTAGGAGGAGTATGAACAAGTAGGTTTTGTACATTAATCAAAATGGCGGAAAGGAAGTTCGGCCAAGTATGGTATAATTGGTATGTATGTTGTCGGCATGACCCAAGGAATATTTTGAGACCAGTTTTATTACATTAGGCTAATGGAATCACAAGTTATTAGCATTTTTGGAAATTTCATTATTAATGTTTAATGAATGGTGTATTACTTCTGACTTCAATTTGATGGTGTATTATTTCTGTTACCGAATTGCTGTGGCATGGTCAGGGTGTGGTGACAATAGCACATATAAAATTTGGTGTCAATATGTCAAGGCTTTGCAGAGATACAGCCTCAGATGTAGTTTGGCATCTTTCCAGCAAATTCTGTGTGAGGTGACAATGACACACACAAATTTTGGTGTCATTATGCAAAGCTTTACAGAGATACAGCCTCAGAATCATTTTGGCATCAAGCCTAAAATCTGTAGTGGCGCTGTACGAAAATGGTTTACTCTATCGACACGAAATCTATAACTTTTAGTCAGGACAGTCCGAAGATGATCTGACTCAATTTTGGTGAAAATCCGATCAACGGTCTAGGAGGAGTACGAACAAGTAGGTTTTATACATTAATAAAAATGTGAGGAAGAAGTTCATCCAAGTATGGTACAATTGGTATGTATGTTGTCGGCATGACCAAGGAATATTACAGGAATAGTTTTATTACAGTGAGCTAATGTAATCCACAAGTTATTAGCATTTTGAAAATTTCATTATTAATGTTTAATGAATGGTGTATTACTTCTGACTTCAATTTGATGGTGTATTACTTCTGTTACCGAATTGCTGTGGCATGGTCAGGTGTGGTGACAATGGCACATATAAAATTGGTGTCAATATGTCAAGGAGCTTTGCAGAGATACAGCCTCAGATGTGGTTGGCATCTTCCAACAAATTAAGTTGATCGCTAAGCGAAAACCGTTTAAGTGTATCGACACAGAAATTCATATCTTTTTGCCCGCATGGTCTAGAAGATGATCTGAGTCAAATTTGGTGAAGATCCAGGACCTATGATCTAGGAGGAGTTAGAAAAAGTAGGTTTGTACATTAATCAAAATGGGCCCGAGGAAGAAATTCATGAAGTGTGGTATAATTGATATGTATGTTGTCGGCATGCCACCAAGGAATATTTTTTGAGACCAGTTTATACTATGGGCTAATGCAAACAGAAATTCTTAGAATTTCATTGTTAATGTTTAATAGATGTATTACTTCTGACCAATAGGTGGCACTATTTGCAAATTGATGTGGCGTGGTCAGTGTGATGTGACAATGCTTTATATAAAATTTAATTGAATAACTTCAAAGATTTGCAGAGATACAGCCTCAGAAGTAGTTTGGCATCTTTCCAGCAAATTCGTTGATGTGCTTAACGAAAACCGTTTCGTATATCGACACGAAATCCATAACCTTTTGTCAGCAAGGTCTGAAGATGATCTGAGTCAAATTTGGTGAAAATCGGACTAACGGTCTAGGAGGAGTTCGAAAAAGTAGGTTTTCAACATGAATCAAAATGGCGGACAGGATGTTTGGCCAATATTGGAATAATGGATATCAATGTTTTTGGCTTGACCCAAGGAATCTATTGAGATCACTTTCATTACAACAGGCTAATGTAAGCTGAAGTTATTAGCATTTTTGTAAATTTCTTTATAACTTTTGACCACAAGGTGGCGCTGGCCCAAAAATTTTTATGTACATTCAGGGCATGGTGCCGAACATTTTTGTAATTAATGTCGAAACGATACGCTAATCTGTTCTCAAGATACAGCATTTTAAAGCTAAATTCAAAATGGCCAACACCCAAAATGGCTGACATGGGAAAATTGGATATGGTTCGACTCGGTATGACGCACCGAATCTAAAGAGACCAGTTTTGTGATTTTTGGACAAATCATTCACACGTTATAAAGAAAAATAGCCATTTTTCGTATCTCCTGACCACTAGGGGGCACTGCACCGAAACACTGCAATTAGCCTCAGGTCATGCTTGTTATAACACACACCAAGTTTGGTGTCAATATGACAAACTGTTACAGAGATATAGCCTCACATTGATTTTTGCTAGCTTTTCGTAGAATTCTTTCGCGTGTTATTCGTGAACGGCTGGACGAATCGACTTGAATTCCATAACCTTTTGCCAGCGTGGTCTGAAGATGATCTGGATCAATTTTTGTGACAATCGGTGCAACGGCCTAGGACGAGTTCGAAAAAGTAGGTTTTACGAACAATTGAGAATAGCGAAAAAACTAAACCCTACAATTTTTGAATTTTGGTGTCCATTCGACTCGGCATAAGCCAAGGAATCAGAGGAAAAAAGAATTTTTGTTGTGTGGCTTACGGTTCAAACGTTATTAGCATAAATCTTTTGAAAGTTTGGACAAGTGGTGGCGCTACAGAGTTTGAGTTAGAGACTCCAAACTTGCTATGGTTAATGTTGGGACTGTCCTCTATCAGTGTGCAAAATTATACAACTTTCCCGCAAGCGGTTCTATGGGCTGCCATAGACTTGCGGCGGAAGAAGAAGAATACGCTAACGGATACAATAGGTGCCACCGCACCTTCGGTGCTTAGCCCCTAAATATAGCTGCAAGCAGCAATTGCGGGGCCAAGCACAACAGAGGCAGAATGAGGAGCTAAGCATGGCAAGGAGCAACAGACCGACTGTAACAATGAGTAACTAAAGTCATTTTAGGATGTTATCAGTTGAAATAGCTGAAAAATCATAAATACAACCAATAATATAATTTAATGGCTTATCACTTCTGACCAATAGGTGGTGCTGTTTTCAAATTGATGTGATGCGTTCTGTATGAGGTGACAGTGACACACACAAATTTTGGTGTCATTATGCCAAAGCTTTACAGAGATACAGCCTCAGAATCATTTTGTTATCAAGCCTAAAATCTGTAGTGGCGCTGTACGAAAACGGTTTACTCTATCGACACGAAATCCATAACTTTGAGTCAGGACAGTCCGAAGATGATCTGACTCAATTTTGGTGAAAATCTGATCAACGGTCTAGGAGGAGTACGAACAAGTAGGTTTCGAACATTAATCAAAATGGTGGAAAGGAAGTTCGGCCAAGTATGGTATAATTGGTATGTATGTTGTCGGCATGACCCAAGGAATATTTTGAGACGAGTTTTATTATAATAGGCAAAAGCAATCACAAGTTATTAGCATTTTTGGAAATTTCATTATTAATGTTTAATGAATGGTGTATTACTTCTGACCAGTAGGTGTCGCTGTTACCAAATTGATGTGACGTGGTCAGGGTGTGGTGACAATAGCACATATAAAATTTGGTGTCAATATGTCAAGGCTTTGCAGAGATACAGCCTCAGATATAATTTGGCATCTTTCCAGCAAATTCGTTGAAGCGCTAAACAAAAACGGTTTCGTGTATCGACACGAAATTCATAACTTTTTGCCAGCATGGTCTGAAGATGATCTGAGTCAAATTTGGTGAAGATCGGACTAACGGTCTAGGAGGAGTTCGAAAAAGTAGGTTTTGTACATTAATCAAAATGGCGGACAGGAAGTTTGGCCAATGTCGGCCTAATGGATATCAATGTTCTCGGCTTGACCCAAGGAATCTATTGACGTCAGTTTTATTACAATTGGCTAATCTAAGCAGAAGTTATTAGCATTTTTGTACATTTCTTTATAACTTTTGACCACAAGGTGGCGCTGCCCCCAAACTTTTTGAGTACTGTCAGGGCATGGTGCTGAAGACACATACCGAGTTTTGTAACGATACGTCAATGTGTTTGTAAAATATAGCATTTTTGGACAAAATTCAATATGGCCGACACCCAAATTGGGTGACATGGGAAAATTGGATATGGCTCGACTCGGCATGATGCACCGAATCTAAAGAGACTGGTTTCATGATTTTTGGCCTAGCTATTCAGAAGTTATAAGCAAAAATAGCCATTTTTCATATCTCCTGACCACTAGGTGGCACTGTGCCGAAACACTGCAGGTAGTCTCAGGTCATGCTTGTTATAACACACACCAAGTTTGGCCTCAATATGCCAAACCGTTGCGGAGATATAGCCTGACAACCATTTTTGTTTGCTTTTCGTAGAAATCCTTCGCACGTTATTCGAAAACGGTTTGACTAATCAACTTGAATTCCATAACTTTTTGCCAGCATAGTCTGAAGATGATCTGAGCCAATTTTGGTGAAAATCAGACAAACCGTCTAGGACGAGTTCGAAAAAGTACGTTTTATGAACAAAAATTTATAGAAAAAAAACTACACCTTACGATTTTTAAATTTTGGACTTCATTCGACTCGGCATGAGCCAAGGATTCAGAGAAAAAAAGAATTTTGAATCTGTGCCTTACGGTTCAAAAGTTATTAGCATAAAATTATTGAAATTTTGGACAGGTGGTGGCGCTACAGAGTTTGAGTTAGAGACTCCAAATTTGCTGTGGTTAATGTTGAGACTGTCCTCTATCAGTGTGCCAAATTTCACAACTTTCCCGCAAGCGGTTCTATGGGCTGCCATAGACTCAAGAGCGGAAGAAGAGGAAATATAGCTGCAAGCAGCAATTGCGGGGCCAAGCACAAAAGAGGCAGAATGAGGAGTTAAGCACGGCAAGGAGCAGCAGACCGACTACAACAGTGAGTAACTTAAGCCATTTTAGGATAATATCAGTTGAAATGGCTGAAAATCATAAATACAACCAATCGTAATAAAATTTAATGGCTTATCACTTTTGACCAACAGGTGGTGCTGTTTTCAAATTGATGTGACGTGTTCTGTGTGAAATGACAATGACCCAAACAAAGTTTGCCGTCATTATGTCAAAGCTTTGCAGAGATACAGCCTCAGATGTAGTTTGGCATCTTTCCAGCAAATTTGTTGATGCGCTAAACGAAAACGGTTTCGTATATCGACACGAAATTCATAACTTTTTGCAAGCATAGTCTGAAGATGATCTGAGTCAAATTTGGTGAAGATCGGACTAACAGTCTGGGAGGAGTTCGAAAAAGTAGGTTTTGTACATTAATCAAAATGGCGGACAGGAAGTTTGGCCAATTTCGGCATAATGGGTATCAATGTTCTCGACTTGACCCAAGGAATCTATTGGCATCAGTTTCATTCCAATAGGCAAATGTAAACAGAAGTTATTAGCATTTTTGTAAATTTCATTATTAATGTTTAGTGAATGGCGAATTACTTCTGACCCATAGGTGGCACTGTTACCAAATTGATGTGGCTTGGTCAGAGTGTGGTGACAATAGCACATATAAAATTTGGTGTCAATATGTCAAAGCTTTGCAGAGATACAGACGCGGATGCAATTTGGCATCTTTCCAGTAAATTCGTTGATGCGCTAAACGAAAACGGTTTCGTGTATCGACACAAAATCCATAACTTTTTGCCAGCATGGTCTGAAGATGATCTGAGCCAAATTTGGTGAAAATTGGACTAACGGTCTAGGAGGAGTTCGAAAAAATAGGTTGTCAACATGAATCAAAATGGCGGACAGGAAGTTCAGCCAAAATTGGCAAAATTGGTATCGGTGTTCTCAGCATGACCGAAGGAATCTATCAAAATCAGTTTCATTTCAATAGGCTAATGTACGCAAAAGTTATTAGCATTTTTTGAAATTTCGTTATAACTTTTGACCACAAGGTGGCGCTGGCCCCAAATTTTTTATGTACATTCAGGGCATGGTGCCGAACATTTTTGTAATTAATGTCGAAACGATACGCTAATCCTTTCTCAAGATACAGCATTTTAAAGCTAAATTCAAAATGGCCGACACCCAAAATGGCTGACATGGGAAAATTGGATATGGTTCGACTCGGTATGACACACCGAATCTAAAGAGACCAGTTTTGTGATTTTTGGACAAATCGTTCAGACGTTATAAAGAAAAATAGCCATTTTTCGTATCTCCTGACCACTAGGGGGCACTGCACCGAAACACTGCAGTTAGCCTCAGGTCATGCTTGTTATAACACACACCAAGTTTGGTGTTAATATGCCAAACTGTTACGGAGATATAGCCTCACATTGATTTTTGCTAGCTTTTCGTAGAATTCTTTCGCGTGTTATTCGTGAACGGCTAGACGAATCGACTTGAATTCCATAACTTTTTGCCAGCGTGGTCTGAAGATGATCTGGATCAATTTTTGTGACAATCGGTGCAACGGCCTAGGACGAGTTCCAAAAAGTAGATTTTACGAACAATTGAGAATAGCGAAAAAACTAAACCTTACGATTTTTGAATTTTGGTATCCATTCGACTCGGCATAAGCCAAGGAATCAGAGGAAAGAATTTTTGTTGTGTGACTTACGGTTCAAAAGTTATTAGCATAAATCCTTTGAAAGTTTGGACAAGTGGTGGCGCTAGAGAGTTTGAGTTAGAGACTCCAAACTTGCTATGGTTAATGTTGGGACTGTCCTCTATCAGTGTGCAAAATTATACAACTTTCCCGCAAGCGGTTCTATGGGCTGCCATAGACTTGCGGCGGAAGAGGAAGAAGAAGAAAAAGAAGAAGAAGAAGAAGAAGAAGCGGAAATATAGCTGCAAGCAGCAATTGCGGGGCCAAGCACAACAGAGGCAGAATGAGGAGCTAAGCATGGCAAGGAGCAACAGACCGACTGTAACAATGAGTAACTAAAGTCATTTTAGGATGATATCAGTTGAAATGGCTAAAAAACCATAATTACAACCAATAATATAATTTAATGGCTTATCACTTTTGACCAATAGGTGGTGCTGTTTTCAAATTGATGTGATGCGTTCTGTGTGAGGTGACAATGACACACACAAATTTTGGTGTCATTATGCCAAAGCTTTACAGAGATACAGCCTCAGAATCATTTTGGCATCAAGCCTAAAATCTGTAGTGGCGCTGTACGAAAACAGTTTACTCTATCGACACGAAATCCATAACTTTGAGTCGGGACCGTCCGAAGATGATCTGACTCAATTTTGGTGAAAATCCGATCAACGGTCTAGGAGGAGTACAAACAAGTAGGTTTTGTACATTAATCAAAATGGCGGAAAGGAAGTTCGGCCAAGTATGGTATAATTGGTATGTATGTTGTCGGCATCACCCAAGGAATAATTTGAGACCAGCTTTATTACATTAGGCTAATGCAATCACAAGTTATTAGCATTTTTGAATATTTCATTATTAAGGTTTATTAAATGGTGTATTACTTCTGACCAGTAGGTGGCGCTGTTACTGAATTGATGTGGTCGTGGTCAGTGTGAGGTGACAATGGCACATATAAAATTTGGTGTCAATATGTCAAAGCTTTGCAGAGATACAGCCTCAGATGTAGTTTGGCATCTTTCCAGCAAATTCACTGATGCGCTGTACGAAAACCGTTTCATATATCGACACGAAATTCATAACTTTTTGTTAGCAAGGTCTGAAGATGATCTGAGTCAAATTTGGTGAAGATCGGACTAACGGTCTAGGAGGAGTTCGAAAAAGTAGGTTTTGTACATTAATCAAAATGGCGGACAGGAAGTTTGGCCAATTTCGGCATAATGGATATCAATGTTCTCGGCTTGACCCAAGGAATCTATTGAGATCAGTTTCATTACAATAAGCTAATGTAAGCAGAAGTTATTAGCATTTTTGTACATTTCTTTATAACTTTTGACCACAAGGTGGCGCTACCCCCAAACTTTTTGAGTACTGTCAGGGCATGGTGCTGAAGACACATACCGAGTTTTGTAACGATACGTCAATGTGATTGTAAAATATAGCATTTTTGGACAAAATTCAATATGGCCGACACCCAATTTGTCTGACATGGGAAAATTGGATATGGTTCGACTCGGCATGATGCACCGAATGTATAGAGACTGGTTTCATGATTTTTGGCCTAACTATTCAGAAGTTATAAGCAAAAATACCCATTTTTCATATCTCCTGACCACTAGGTGGCACTGTGCCGAAACACTGCAGGTAGTCTCAGGTCATGATTGTTATAACCCACACCAAGTTTGGCCTCAATATGCCAAACCGTTGCGGAGATATAGCCTCACAACCATTTTTGCGTGCTTTTCGTAGAAATCATTTGCGCGTTATTCGAAAACAATTTGACTAATCAACTTGAATTCCATAACTTTTTGCCAGGATGGTCTGAAGATGATCTGAGCCAATTTTGGTGAAAATCAGACAAACCGTCTAGGACGAGTTCGAAAAAGTACGTTTTACGAACAAAAATTTATAGAAAAAAAACTAAACCTTACGATTTTTAAATTTTGGACTTCATTCGACGCGGCATGAGCCAAGGATTCTGAGAAAAAAAGAATTTTGATTCTGTGCCTTACGGTTCAAAAGTTATTAGCATAAAATTATTGAAATTTTGGACAGGTGGTGGCGCTAGAGAGTTTGAGTTAGAGACTCCAAACTTGCTATGGTCAATGATGGGACTGTCCTCTATCACTGTGCCAAATTTCACAACTTTCCCGCAATCGGTTCTATGGGCTGCCATAGACTTCCAGAGCGGAAGAAGAAGCAGAATAATAATAAGAATTCTAACGGATACAATAGGTGCCATCGCACCTTCGGTGCTTGGCCCCTAATAATAATAACGCCAACGGATACAATAGGTGCCACCGCACCTCTGGTGCTTGGCCCCTAATAATAATAATAGGAACGCCAACGGATACAATAGGTGCCACCGCACCTTCGGTGCTTGGCCCCTAAATATAGCTGCAAGCAGCAATTGCGGGGCCAAGCACAACAGAGGCAAGGAGCAACAGACCGACTGTAACAATGAGTAACTAAAGTCATTTTAGGATGATATCAGTTGAAATGGCTGAAAAATCATAAATACAACCAATAATATAATTGAATGGCTTATCACTTTTGACCAATAGGTGGTGCTGTTTTCAAATTGATGTGATGCGTGCTGTGTGAGGTGACAATGACACACAAACAAATTTTGGTGTCATTATGCCAAAGCTTTACAGAGATACAGCCTCAGAATCATCTTGGCATCAAGCCTAAAATCTGTAGTGGCGCTGTACGAAAATGGTTTTGTCTATCGACACGAAATCCATAACTTTTAGTAAGCACAGTCTGAAGATGATTTGAATCAAATTTGGTGAAAATCAGACCAACGGTCTAGGAGAAGTTTGAAAAAGTATGTTTTGTACATTAATCAAAATGGCGGAAAAGAAAGTTCAGCAAAGTGTGGTATAATTGGTATCTATTTTGTCAGCATGACCCAAGGAATATTTTGAGACCAGTTTTAATACAGTAGGCTAATGCAATCACAAGTTATTAGCATTTTTGAAAATTTCATTATTAATGTTTAATGAATGGTGTATTACTTCTGACCAGCAGGTGGCGCTGTTACCAAATTGCTGTGGCGTGGTCAGGGTGTGGTGACAATAGCACATATAAAATTTGGTGTCAATATGTCAAGGCTTTGCAGAGATACAGCCTCAGATGTAGTTTGGCATCTTTCCAGCAAATTCGTTGATGCGCTAAACGAAAACCGTTTCGTGTATCGACACGAAATTCATATCTTTTTGCCCGCATAGTCTGAAGATGATCTGAGTCAAATTTGGTGAAGATCGGACTAACGGTCTAGGAGGAGTTCGAAAAAGTAGGTTTAGTACATTAGTCAAAATGGCGGAAAAGAAAGCTAAGCGAAGTGTGGTATAATTGATATGTATGTTGTCGGCTTGTCACATGGAATATTTTGAGACCAGTTTTATTACTATAGGCTAATGCAAACAGAAATTCTTGGAAATTTCATTGTTAATGTTTAATGAATGTATTACTTCTGACCAATAGGTGGCACTGTTACCAAATTGATGTGGCGTGGTCAGTGTGATGTGACAATGGCACATATAAAATTTGGTGTCAATATTTCAAAGATTTGCAGAGATACAGCCTCAGAAGTAGTTTGGCATCTTTCCAGCAAATTCGTTGATGTGCTTAACGAAAACCGTTTCGTATATCGACACGAAATCCATAACTTTTTGTCAGCAAGGTCTGAAGATGATCTGAATCAAATTTGGTGAAAATCGGACTAACGGTCTAGGAGGAGTTTGAAAAAGTAGGTTTTCAATATTAATTAAAATGGCGGACAGGATGTTTGGCCAATATTGGAATAATGGGTATCAATGTTTTTGGCTTGACCCAAGGAATCTATTGAGATCACTTTCATTACAACAGGCTAATGTAAGCTGAAGTTATTAGCATTTTTGTAAATTTCTTTATAACTTTTGACCACAAGGTGGCGCTGGCCCAAAAATTTTTATGTACATTCAGGGCATGGTGCCGAACATTTTTGTAATTAATGTCAAAACGATACGCTAATCTGTTCTCAAGATACAGCATTTTAAAGCTAAATTCAAAATGGCCGACACCCAAAATGGCTGACATGGGAAAATTGGATATGGTTCGACTCGGTATGACACACCGAATCTAAAGAGACCAGTTTTGTGATTTTTGGACAAATCATTCAGACGTTATAAAGAAAAATAGCCATTTTTCATATCTCCTGACCACTAGGGGGCACTGGACCAAAACACTGCAGTCAGCCTCAGGTCATGCTTGTTATAACACACACCAAGTTTGGTGTCAATATGCCAAACTGTTACGGAGATATAGCCTCACATTGATTTTTGCTAGCTTTTCGTAGAATTCTTTCGCGTGTTATTCGTGAACGGCTGGACGAATCGACTTGAATTCCATAACTTTTTGCCAGCATGGTCTGAAGATGATCTGGATCAATTTTTGTGACAATCGGGGCAACGGCCTAGGACGAGTTCGAAAAAGTAGGTTTTACGAACAATTGAGAATAGCGAAAAAACTAAACCTTACGATTTTTGAATTTTGGAGTCCATTCGACTCAGCATAAGCCAAGGAATCAGAGGAAAAGAATTTTTGTTGTGTGGCTTACGGTTCAAACGTTATTAGCATAAATCTTTTGAAAGTTTGGACAAGTGGTGGCGCTAGAGAGTTTGAGTTAGAGACTCCAAACTTGCTATGGTTAATGTGGGGACTGTCCTCTATCAGTGTGCAAAATTATACAACTTTCCCGCAAGCGGTTCTATGGGCTGCCATAGACTTGCGGCGGAAGAGGAAGAAGAAGAAGAAGAAGAAGCGGAATAATAATAACGCCAACGGATACAATAGGTGCCACCGCACCTCTGGTGCTTGGCCCCTAATAATAGGAATTCTAACGGATACAATAGGTGCCATCGCACCTTCGGTGCTTGGCCCCTAATAATAGGAACGCCAACGGATACAATAGGTGCCATCGCACCTTCGGTGCTTGGCCCCTAATAAGTTTAAATAGCATATCAGTAAGTTGGCTTTCTCAAGCCAACTTAATAATATTAAGTTTAAATAGCATATCAGTAAGTTGGCTTTCTCAAGCCAACTTAATAATCTTAAATAGTAGATCAGTAAGTTGGCTTTCTCAAGCCAACTTAATTATGTGCTGCTCTCAGGGCAGGAGCACTCAATAGGTTAGTATTACCATTATTTTTAGTGTACTATGTGCTGCTCTCAGGGCAGGAGTAAGAATAACAGTACTAAACTGAATTATGCACTGCTCTCAGGGCAGGAGTACTCAATAGGTTTGTATTACGGTTATTTTTAGTGTACTATGCGCCTTGCCTCGGTCAGGAGTAAGAATAACAGTACTAAACTGAATTATGCACTCTCAGGGCAGAATCAAACTAACAATTACTAAACTAGAATTATGTGCTGCTCTCAGGGCAGAGGTACTCAATAGGTTAGTATTACCATTTTTAGTGTATTATGTGCTGCTCTCTGGGCAGGAGTAAAACTAACAGTACTAAACTGAATTATGCGCTGCTCTTGGGGCAGGAGTACTCAATATGTTAGTATTACCATTATGTTTAGTGTACTATGTGCTGCTCTCGGGTTAGGAGTAAAACTAACAGTACTAAACTGAATTATGCGCTGCTCTTGGGGCAGGAGTACTCAATAGGTTCGTATTACTGTTATTTTTACTAAACCATGCGCTGCTCTCAGGGCAGGAGTAAAAATAACAGTACTAAACTGAATTATGCTCTGCTCTTGGGGCAGGAGTACTCAATAGGTTAGTATTATTGTTATTTTTACTAAACTATGTGCTGCTCTCAGGGCAGGAGTAAAAATAACAGTACTAAACTGAATTATGCGCTGCTCTCAGGGCAGGAGTACCCAATAGGTTCGTATTACTGTTATTTTTGCTAAACTATGCGCTGCTCTCAGGGCAGGAGTACTGGATAGGTTCATATTACTGTTATTTGTCATGTACTATGTGCTACGCACGTCAACGTATTTCTGTATGACTATAGGCCTGTCGTTGACTCTTTCATGTAGTTTTTCTTCTCTTTGCAGAAAAACTTCTTGGAAAATGCAGAAGTCCTCACTGGTCCATACTTGGAGAAAGGGAATCTCTGGACTTTCTTCGTAAGTTCATCTAGTTTTAGTTGAGAATCTTGTTTTTTTTTTAAGTGCCCATATTAAGTGTCAGAAACTCCAGTCTCACTTCCTGTTACCAATTACCTGTTAGGTTTGTTTGCATAATTCCAGCCTATGGACTTCATTAGCTCTCCCTCAAACGTCTACTCTGATCTGCCCTCAGTCATTGTGGTTGTAGCTGAGGCCAGAGTATAGTAGGCTCTAGGAGTGGCAGGGTTTAAAGATGTATTACACGTCTTTAAGAAATTGTCAATTTTGAGGGAGTTGTAAGTGATGTTTATCTTTAATCTTATGATTTTGCTAGTAATTCTGTTTGTTTACATTGCTGTATTTCAGATGCTGTGCAGTGAGATGGTCAGTGATGTAGTGTTCCTGGCATGGAAGTTTCCTGCACAAAAGAAAGTGGTCCAGAAAATATATGAAAATGAGGATGTTCA
>VONZ01003700.1:0-17602 GCA_012976165.1 Labeo catla | reverse complement strand
CTTTTGGTAGATGATGTTTTTTTCTCACTGAAGTTCGGTGGTTCACCTTTCGACCAGTCACTCTTCACAGACACAGAGCTGGACACATGTGAGTCTGATCTTACACTAATGACACAAAGAACAGAGAGAAATTATAGGAGATACTTCAGTCTCATTTAAAGAGATTTTATGTGCCAAATGGTAGTTTGTTTAGTCCAGTTTAACACAAACTAATTCACTAACTCATCAGACCTGCTATAAAGGAATCATCTAACAGTCAAGTGAAGTGCTGCTTTCTCATCCTGCACAATTTCTACTTCACTAAAAAACACAACTGACTCAAAAACTGTGTTATAGTGCAACCATATTAAAACTGTTGAGTAAACAAACTCTGTTGACTCCACTGACAGAAGAGAAAATACTAAAACAAAAACAACTTGTATCCATGAATCTTGTATATACAGCAATGAATATAATGAACAATGAACTGTGAACAGTGTATGAGTCTGGGAAAGAGACAAAAATCTTTTAAAATTCCCTTTAAAAATACTCACAAATTTACACTTTAAGAGTCTGATGTCTGATGATTTCATTTTTTATTAATTTAAATTATATCTACTTTGTCCATTATTGACATTTAATACCCACTAAATATGCAACCCCAAACATGTAATGCAATCAAATTTTCTGATAAATTTTGGATGATCTGTCAATGTCATTTCTACAGGTTCTGATGTGTTAACAGTACAGATAATTCTAACAACATACAAGCATTGTGTTCTTTCTTTTCACAGAAAGTGTTTAAAATAATGATCTAAAAACAGACTCAGTGTTACCTCTGTTTCTGTGAGAGACTCATCTCAGACTGAGAGTCCTTTCCTTGCTCTTCTGACAAACTGCAGATAAACTCCAGTGATCAGCATTGGGTTGAGAAAACAATCTGCTGTTCAGTTTGACCTGAAGATGATGATCGTTAATGAGATGAATAAATATGTTGAATTAGCAGCAACAGCAACAAAAACACTATATAAATAAACTTACAAGAGTTACAAACAAATGCATTTCTGTGTAGAATAACCACATGGTCTTATTGAGAAATGTCTGGTTTAAAAATTTAATTTCATTAAATTAATTTAAGAAACTTAAAACTTACCTACAGTCTTGTCCACTGAGAAGAGAATTTATTAGAAACGCTCATTTTTCTGTCCTTTAGTCCTGTAGCTTGTCAGCAATTTCTTCTCAAATCTCTCAATAGTACAGACGGATCGGGTTAAATATGCAAAAACAATGTCCTCGAGTGTTAAAATGAGTAGAGTCTGTGCTAAAGTTGTATCTATAAAAATGTTTCCTAGGACATAAATTCAATGAGCGACGCTTTCTCTTGCTATCTCTGTGTTTCCGCAGTTACTTTAGTTTTCGTCTTCTTCGTGGGTTTTACTGGAGGGTTTTGAACGAGTTGAACAGTTACTGACACCTGCTGTACTGGAGTGTGGATATTCTACCTAATACATTTAAACACTGTATTATTATTTTCCCTGTTCCTGGACTGTTGTCTACGATGCTGTTTATTGCAAATGTCACACGTGATGAGATTTGTATTTATTTCTGTTCATATTAGGGTGTAGTATTAATACTTGTTCTTCAGTTTCTACTTCTTTATGTATATAGGCTTCATGTCCAACTGGTTTTTGATTCAATCATTACTTTGTCCAGCTGAGGGTTGCCAGCCATTGCATATAATAGAGAATTGTCCCACATTAAAGACAAGAAAGTAATGTTCTGTATAAAAAAGAAGAAAAAAAATGAACAATAGGATACACAAATTCAGAAATAAATTTGTTAACAGCAAATAACATGGTTTATCAGACTATAATGAAGTGCTGTTGAGTCGTTTGTCTCTGACAGCCATGAAATGATTTTAAGTGGCAGTTTACAGGTGATCTGAAGATATCAGCACAATGAATGAGGAGAAAACCGTCTCTAACCAACAAATACTCACGTGGTGCAATTAACTCTTGACACCCTGAAAGCATTTTAAAAACTGTTGTTTTCTGAGAGAAATACACAAAAGTAATGGCTCATAACTCCAAAACCATAGCAAGGAGAGTCAAAAAGTAGGTATCGTTTGATAGAAATCTTTCTGTATTTTTATGGGGAAACCTATTTCTTTAAATACAGACATTCTCATATTAAGAAATAGGTGATCTTAAAAGTGTTCTTAAAGAAAATGTCCCTATCTTTCTTATTTGATATTCAATATCTCATGAAAGGAATAAGGTATGAAAAAAACTTTTTTTGGGTGATATTTTGCAATATATGGGCTGTACATGATGTAAATTTTGTGGTGATATCATGAAGTAATCAAAAGTTAAAGCATTTGGAACAAAGGCAGCCTTTTTCTTTGCCCTAAATTGTTGTTTTCTGAGTGACAAACATTGAAGTAATACCTCACACAAGTTTAGTCAAACCCCCAAACAATTATATTTCTTTTATTCTACTTCTAGTCTACTGTGAGACCTTTCAAATGACATATTACACATGACTATCTGAGCTGTATGATGTTTTTGACATTAGAGAACAGGGCGCAAAAAATATATTTCACAAATTATGAAAACTTTTTTTCTACTTCTCAGCAAATAACTCAGCACTACTTAGGAGTTAATCAAAGTGTAAGTGTAAAGTTCAGACTCAAAGCTTTCAAATGACATTATATTTTGTGTTGCTCTAGACCAGGGGGGTATTCCAGAAAGCTTGGTTAACTTACCATTTGGTAAATCATAACCTCTGGGTTGATTTACCCCAAACCCACATACCATGAGTATGTCGGTTCCAAAACACCTGAGAAGAGTTAGTTTAATCAACCCCCTATTGGTTACTCAGAGTTAATGTGTGTGCACGGTGCATACATAAGGACGTTTTCAATGGATCGCCGATTTCACGAGTCAAAATGGAAAATCAAATTGAAAAAAAGAGAGCGGCATACTTCACAGACGCAGAGTTGGAGGTTTGAATGCACGCATATGAAGAATTTAAGCCAATATTAATGAAAAAAGCAATACGGCTGCATCGGCTAAAGAAAGAGAGTTGGCTTGGCAAAAAATAACGGACAGAGTAAACACGTAAGTGTATTAAATTGCAAATTTGATATTGCTTCCCCTTTTATTATAATGCAAAATAATTAAACACCCCTTCCGCATCCTTCTGACTGTTAAATCACCATGAAAGCATTTACTTTTCCTGCCATTCATTTAAAATAACAATTTATATTGACTAGGGATATATGGTTTCTTATTTAATAAGGTGCAATCCTTCTGGAGCCAGAAGAACTTTAAGCCAAGTCAAAATGAAACACAAAAACATTCTGCAAAAAGGTAATATTTGATTACACAATTACTAAACTATTTATTAAACACGATTTAGTATATTCTTTCTGTCATGTAGCTAATAGAAAGAAGGCTGAAGCCCGTCTAACTGGCGGGGGCCCACCCTCACCCCCCCTGTTTTTCAGGAAATAAAGAAATGAACTGCACAGCAGACCAGTGCAAACAATTTAATAAAAGAAATTTTGACACATCCTGTCTCTCAAAAGTCTTCCATCTCTGTTGTGTGCAAAACTCTGTAGGGGTTCGTCTGGGCCATCTTCTTCAATACAAGGAGGGTGGCTCTCTCCTCTTATAGTGGCAATGTTGTGAAGCACAACACAAGCCACTATGATGCCGCATGCCCTCTCTGGACTGACCCGGAGCCCACGCAGACACTGAAACCTAGACTTGAGGATCCCTATGGTCATCTCCAACTTGGCCCGTGTTCGGCTGTGAGCCAGGTTAAAGCGTGTCTGTGGTCCAGGATCAGGTTCAGGGTAGGGTGTCATTAAATAGGGCAGACAAGGGTATCCTCTGTCCCCCAGCAAGTAACCATTGTACTGTCCTGTAATGATTCAAGTGTACAATACAAATATAGTAAAAAGAAAAAAAAAACATTGTATAAAGCAAAACATACCCTGCTGAAATGTCTGGCATAATGATGACTCGCGGAAAATTCTGGCATCATGCACAGATCCTGGCCATTTTGCCTCAACATTAGTAATGATATGGGTTGCCTCGCATATTACCTATAGTTAGTGGAAAAAAGTAATGCGTTTAATGATTTTTAAGGCAAAAAATTAAGGACACAAAATTAAGTTGTTACCTGCACATTGATGCTATGAATAGATTTCCTATTAACATAGTCTCCTTCATTTATTAAAGGAGCTTTAATAGGAATGTGGGTGCCATCAATGCACCCAATTACATTTGGAAACCCTGAAATAGAAAGTCATATATGGAAGTATCAAGTGTGTGTGTGTGTGTGTGTGTGTGTGCAGGATGAATACATGTATAGATATAAATAGTATGACTACATATTAAATATGCGTCATAGATTTTACTACAAAGGACAAACCTGCCACTCTGTGGAATTCCTCTTTAATAACACCCAGAGGTTTATGGCCAGGGAACTGTACAAACGTGTGTAAGAATCGTTTAAGTGCCAGACATACTGTGCGAACGGCTCTACACACAGTTGCCTTTCCCACATGCTCTGCATCGCCCACATTGTACAAAAAATGCCCTGACGCAAAAAACCGAAGTGCTATGCACAGAATGTTTTCTGTGCCGAGCGCAGACCCGCGGTTTGTGACATTTGCAATATGCGGTTTCAAGAGATGTGTTAAATAAATTAACGATTCTTTGGAAAACCGATAACGCTCTTTCAAATAATCATTAGGGAATGAAAAGACATCAATACGCGGTCTTATAACTCTCTCCCGGCGGAAAAAAACTCGTATAATTTGTGCCTCCACGTCCACAGGATCGTCATCAAAAGGGCACGCCATGCTCAGTAACCGTCTGAAACAAACTGACTCTGGAACATAACCTGCTACCGAGCAGGTTATCTTCAGAGAGTAAGGTGCTATGGTTACATACATACCCAGAAAATTACCTCCGTTTTTGGAACCGAAAGTTTAGGTTATCCACTAACTTACCCTTAAACTTACCCGGGTATGTCACATAACCTGCTTTCTGGAATACCCCCCTGGATATCACTGTTTGTTTGGTAATAGACCCTGTACAATAAAGCTCACACTTGGATCTATCCACGCTGTTTGTCAAGTCCCGTTACACAAATAAGCAATGTTTTGTTTTTTTGTTAAAAAAAAAAAAGAAACAAACAAACTTAAAGTAAATTTAACAAACAAACAACCCAGCAACTGATCTGAACTTAACTTGCTTTTGTTTATTGTTTTAGTTTAGTTTTATATGAAACGAGAATTATTACAGATTATTGAAATTAATGACGTTTTGATACTTCCCTATATCCTGTAATGTCACAACAGGTGATCATTTCATCTAATTAAGTCTATTGTTTAAATTGCTAATAACTACATTTCAAAGCAATAACATAATTAGGTCACTTAGCCTAAAATCTTTCTGGTATGTCCAGAAACTGACCAATCATAACACCTTTTTTTATACAGCATAATTATACAGCACCACAAAGCAATACTTTTAATGTTTTCAGTGTTAAAGTTCATTCATATGTATCTGTACTCACACTGAGGTATTTATGTGTAGTTTTAAAATGTCTCGTGGCTAATATAACTACATTCTTTCTCTAATAATGTTTGCCACTATCCATAAAATAACTCAACTCCTATTGATTTGAAATCCATCAATTGATCATCCACAGATCCATTCACACGTGCAAGTGAATGAAATACAATTGCATTTTGGTAACAGGAGAATTAGAGCTACAGATCGCATCAAGCTACATATCAATTAATGAGATTAATAATATGATTTTCATACGAGACAGAAATGTTTGTTGTATTTTAGAAATAAGCTAATTATTAATTATTAATGAATTAACTATTAATCAAATGATTAACATTTGTCATGTAAGCATCCCTTATTCTTATAAAAATAACCCTAATCACAAACTATAGTAATCATGCGTTTTAGCTTCATGTTTTGTGTGATGGAAGTTAATCATCTTAAGAGAAGGGCGAGTAATCAATGAAACTCCATGACAACAATGCAGAAATGACTAGCTTGACATGATTTTTGGTGTTTCCTCTCCTCCTCCTACCTTTGTCCAGTTAAAATCAAGAGACAATATTTTAATACAACTGTTTTAATACAGTGCATTAGGGGTTTGGAAATCTTTTGGAATCTCATGATTCATTTCAAACTGATTCTGAATTTTGAATTGAATTTTAATTTGACTTTAGATTTAATTGTGAACTTTTTAACTTCAACTTTTTAAATTATAATTAGTATTATTATAAAACATATTTAAACATTACAGAGACAAATTCCATGTTTATGTAGTGAGAATTATTAAATATGTTTGATCAACTACACTGTTTTCTAACATAAATTAAATTTGTTTAAAGAAAAAAAACAGTTCATAGAAAGTTTTCTTTTTATTTGCTGCTGCAACTAAATTATTGCACAGCTTTAACCATTTTTCCTACTGCAACAAATCTAAAACTGCTTGAAGCTTTACAACCGTATTGTTCTTCAGCCTCGTCAATGAGGAATAGAGAATAAACACCAACCGGTTTCATTCTGCAGGTTCTGGATCTCTCATGTACTCACTGTCCTTCAATAAACTCTGTCTGTGCAGATTTCACTTCTTCTTGATGCTTTGATGCTCATCTTCACTTGTAGGCTGATGGGAATCTTCCAGCATTTATTGCTGAACTGCAGTGGCAGGAGATTCACTGAACATGAATTTCTGTGTGGTAAAAGCATATCTCAGTTTGTTGTTGAACTTTATTTTAATAATTTACACATTAAAACATTTATGTTAATGGAGGCAACTGGCCTCCAACTTCTATCTTTGAAGAGACCATTGCCTAAGTGATGGCTCTTTGTAAATCATTATATTACTACATTAAAAGAAACAGCACAGACACAAAGAGAACAGCACATCCATGAAAAATGCTCATTCAGTAACACTGAACTCATATATGTGGTAATTCACACATTCTATGCATTTCTGTTTTGTCTGTCTTTCTATTGTTAACATTACAATCTATATTTCATCACAGCCCCCTGTAGCAAACAAGCTGATATGTGTGTATGGAATATAAATAAATATAGAAAAGAACAATCAAAATTCATTCAAATATAAATAACAATGAATTTGGAAAATGAAAGCATAAACATCACTCATATGTAGACTAATCAGAGAAAATCAGACAATTGAAGACTTGATTTAGAAAAGAGTTGAAACAACCAAAAGAGCCAAATTCCACAAAGAGGCCGAGGATAACCAGACGATGTCATAAATCTGTCCATGATACCCTGGGGCCATGAGTTTGAAGAAAGTCTAACCAACTAATTAGGAGCTTAAAACAGCTTGCAGCATTAAAACAAAACAACACTGATTGATCATTTCAACTCAGGAAGGAGATTGTCAAATTTGGGGCAAGTAACCAGATTAATGGTCAAAGGGATGCACAGCATGAGCAGCACACGTAAATCCATCATGAATATCATGAGCTAAAGACTTAATTGTGTGGTTTTTCCCCACCCAAGACAAGGACCAGTCTGAGATTCCTTCTGTACCCTTTTGACCTTTGTGGCTCAGGCAGAACATACTCTCAGTTCACAGAATGACACAAAAACTGTCTTGTCATGTATATACACTATGCACCTAAATGATGCTAAAAGGAATTATGAGCAACTAATCATTTCTATGCATAAAACACTGTGCATTATGTATGTAATAGGGATGCAACAATACAGTTAGTCCACGGTTCAATATGTACCTTGGTTTTTAAACAAGATTTTCGGTTCGGTTCTGATAGCTTGTGACATCAGAGTGTTTTTTTGCATCTACTTGTACACTCTGTACACTGGAAAAAGCATGGATTATTATATGTCTGCTTAATATTCTTTTGAGAGAGGTATCATTTTTCCGATTTTTACGCAAAATAGAATGGGTTTCATTCATATTGGACACCAGCGGGCGCCCTCGAGCACAAAATTGACACACGCGTCAAAGAAGCAGCACTGATTATGTTCTGTTCCAGTTTCTCTAATATGGGTAAAGGCATCGCTATTGCTGTAACTGAACAAAAACAAGATATAACGTTAAAAGTTCTGAATGATGAAATGTAAGGACAATAAACACTCGTCTGCAGTGATATATGGTATATCTGTGTTCTTCAAGCCATCTCGGGTATTTGTAAGTTTGGTATTTTGTAAGCCATCGACATACAGTATAGCAGATATTGT
This sequence comes from Labeo catla, assembly GCA_012976165.1. NCBI lineage: Eukaryota > Metazoa > Chordata > Actinopteri > Cypriniformes > Cyprinidae > Labeo > Labeo catla. Next base: position 9,338 of record VONZ01003700.1, on the reverse strand, counting down.
CTGCCTCATTCTGTGATGAGAAGCCAATGTTATTTCAAACACTCGACTGATGCTGTTAATGAGGCATTTCCTCATCTCAGCACGTAAAATCATGGCACACGCAGCAAATCTCAAGAGAAATAAAACAAGGACATTTTTCAAATGCAAAACCGAAAAACCGCAATTTACAAGCGCGTATTGAACCGTGAATATCGTAACGACCGGTTTGATATTATATTGAGTATTGTGACATCCCTAGTGTAAACACACAAAAACTAACCGGCAACCTGTCAAAATAAAAGTTATGTTTAACATGTAACAGAAATGTATTAGTCTTGTATTACTTTTGTACAGTATCATGTAGGTGTTTAAATATTCCCATTTCTGGCAAATTTAAATAAAACAATTAAATGCAGAAATTATAATAATAACAGAAAAAAAAATTGTTTGGCAGCAAATAAAAGGGTTTAATTTTCTTAATAAATAAATAAATAAATGTTTAATGCCTGTATCTGATTATCAGAAAAATGAAAACAAGAATTTCTAAAAACAGAAAGAGAGAGAGAGAAAAAAAAGATTGTAGGGCCCTATTGTTTAAAATGTTGAAATTGAGATTTTTCAACTTATTTTTTTTTATATAAATGTTCGTTATTACACAGAGAGTAATGTACCAAAAAAAAATGTACCAAAAAAATAAAAAATCATAATACCGTGCTGTTCAAACCCAATCTTTCAAGTATTTGAAATTTTTATTTAAAAAATGTATTTATTCAGCTGGTTATTTCTTTATTTTATTTTATTTTATTTTGTATTTTATTTTATTTCAGTTATTTTTGATAAAACCAAAAGATTCTTGCCATACTGTTCTTGTAATCAATGGAAAGCAAATTACATTTGACTCCTCCCCTTTTTTGCTGATCCAAAAAATGGTCCAATCCATGACTCCAAAATGGTCAGTGATCCGAACCGTGAGTTTTGAAATCGGTCACCACTATTTTATAGTTGTGCTTGGTATGTATGAGCTTAAAAATTCATGCTTTAAATGTTTCTATCAATCAATTCTTTGTCAAATGAAAATTCGGACGATGTGACTGATAAGATAACATGTTGATTTATGTTTTGGGAGGAGAAACATGGCAATATCCCGAGTTAAAACATCATCTAACTGGTCAAGACACCATTTGTGATGTGCCCAAAAGCTGAGTTTAAATACTCAGGACACCATACAATTTTGCTTTTAGCTATTTGTCTTAACCATGCTCTTAGCCATTGTTTTTCGTTACTTTTAGACGTTGCTTTTAGTTTGGGTTCTCAGGCCTGCTTTTTGCCATAATTTTTGTCGCTGCTTTTTGTATTCTTTGAGCACACCCTGGCTTGTGTGCCAGTCACTCCTCTAAAACAAAAACATGAGGAGATTGTTGCACTTCTTTCTTTCAGTTTAGTATATTTTCTTTCCATTAAGAGTTTTGTGTTCCAAGTTAAGTTTTGCCTGTAAGCCATAATCCAGACATTTGTGCCCACCTTAAAACTGACATACACGACTCCACACATCCTCCAGCCAACGCCCAAGACTAAACTAAACTCTGCAGAAAGGTTGATCTCCAGGAACAGGGTTGGGCACCCCTGCCTTAACACAAAGACAACGCAAGTACAACCTCCAGATTCTAGTTGAACTGGTGCATTTAATATAAAGTATAATAGCCCTATTAATATTAATATATTCCCGTACAGTGTAATTGTAATGACATTATGAATTTCCTCACTGATAAAATATATAACATCAGAACTACAATAACAAATGTAGGTTCTCCAGAGTCTAATACATCAGCTTCTTTTGTCACACCTAAAGAAAAACTGCAGTACTTTACAACTACAGGACAGGAAGAGTTAAATAAACTCATCACTGTGTCTAAACCAACAACATGCCTATTAGATCCCGGACCCACTAAATTACTAAAAGAATTGTTACCTGTGGCAGAAGAACCGCTTCTCAATATTATCAACTCATCGTTATCTTCAGGTCACGTCCCTAAACCATTCAAGCTGGTGGTTATTAAGCCTCTAAGAAACCACAACTAGACCCTAGTGAACTGGCAAATTACAGGCCCATTTCTAATCTTCCATTTATGTCTAAAATTTTTAGAAAAAAAAAACTGTATCTGCTCAATTGTGCTCCTTCTTGCAAAACAATGATCTTTATGAAGAATTTCAGTCAGGTTTCAGGCCCCATCACAGCACAGAAACTGCACTTGTTAAAATCACTAATGACTTGCTTCTTGCGTCAGACCAAAGCTGCATCTGCACCATGAATTCATGACCTCTAGACTGAACTATTGTAATGCACTACTAGGTGGTTGTCCTGCATCTTTAATAAACAAGCTACAGTTAGTCCAGCTAGAGTCCTTGCAAGGTCAAGAAAATATAAACATATTAACCCAATTTTACAGTCTCTGCACTGGCTCTGCATCAGTTACAAAATATTACTTCTTACCTATAAGGCCCTTAATGCTTTAGCTCCTATGCTACAACGCTACAATCCATCACGCTCCCTAATGTCACAAAAGTCTTCTGGACTGTTGTAGTACCTAGGATAGCAAAATCCACTAAAGGAGGTAGAGCTTTTTTGCATTTGTCTCCAAAACTCTGGAATAACCTGCTATTGAAAAAACCTTTGTTACTTTTTAGTAAACAAAGTATCAGGTTTAAAATTATGACAAATTCATAACGAAATTCAAAAAATAAATAATCCAGAAAAAAAGTATCACAGGTTCCAAAAAAATTTTAAGCAACACAATTGTTTTCAACATTGATAATAAATCAGCACATTAGAATGATTTCTGAACTATCATGTGACACTTAAGACTGGAGTAACAGCTGATAAAAATCCAGCATTGCATCACAGGAATAAATTATATTTTAAAGTGCAAGTGCATTAAAACAAAAACCATTGTTTTATATAGTAATAACATTTTGCAATATTACTGTTTTTTTTTCTGTATTTTTGATCAAATAAATGCAGCCTTGATGAGCATAAGAGTCTTCTTTAAAAAAAAAACATTACAAGTCTTACTGATCCCAAACTTTTGAGTGGCAGTGTAATTATTATATCAAGTGGCAATTAATTTTAAGCTTTGTATTTGAATTAAATTAAATTAAATTAATATGTGCATACAGATAGCTTTAAAATTAGACACTGATTGCCTCGATTTCGCCGGTTGGGCTAAAACCAGACAACACATAGTCCATCCAACTCACAGCTAAAACATGGCTACATATATATCATGTCATGAAATGACACTGACATCTTAGATATTACTGACACTGCAAACATGATGGTATATCAACCATCTCATGCGCTGCCTGACCAAAAACTACAATCAATCAGATTTGACTATGAGTGGGCTACAAATATTCGGTCTGACTACGAGCTAAATCTCGGCTACAAACAGGCTACACATACAACATGTCAAAGAAATGAAATCAAACACATTGTAAACGCTGTTCACTTTGCTTACGTGATGGAATATCACACATCTCTCAAGTTATTTTGCCAAAAAAATGACATGTATCCAAATTCAAGGTTTTTGGGCTAGAAGGGGGTCACACATAGCCAGACTATATCGGGTCTATAGTGAACCGAGACGGTGAACTGACGGCTATTGCTTGCTGGGAGGAATATTATGACTTTTGTTTGACTTCGAGTCTTAGAATACAGTTGTCCATAAATGAACCTTTAACATAAATAAAATGGCCAATATGGTACTGGACTGCAAGAGATTATTGTATTCAAACAACCACTTTACTGAAGAAGAAGAAGAAGAAGAAGAAGAAGAAGAAGAAAGTTTACACAAAACCCAAACCAAAAACAAATAAAATGTACTAAACAAAAATCATTCCACTCAAGCATAAAACACTGCAAACCAACACAAGAAAACTTAAGTACATGGAAAGTTCAACAAAAAACTGTCAAGACCATAAGATTACAATAATATGGCCAATCATTAAACCCAAATAACATACAGACATAAGATCATGTCAATATGAACACCCATAGACTTGAATGGACCTCTGTATACCAACTGCAATGAATGGTCAAATAAACAAAAACCAAAACAAAATGGTGGGGAAAAAAAACAGTGGCGCACAGTGCAGCAATCAGCATAAAGCCTGCAATTTAAACATAACATTTTGTCTTCAGTAAACATATTACATACTTAATGAACATTACAAACAATTTATAAATAGCACCACTGATAAAAATATTCCCACAAAACATAATACCTCACATTATTATTGTACCTTAACAACAGTTATTAAATAACCCTCTTAATAAAAGATGTTCATACCTCAGCCCATATAATGGACTAAACTGTAGCAGGCGACCACCTCATGGAGGGGAATCAGGCGCAGTGCTAAACTGTAAAGACAATCACTTCCTTAGAGAGGAGAGGACCAGTGCACAACAACTGTGGATTTTAAAACAATCCCAGTAGATTAAAAATGATACACAATCCTTCAGTGCACCAACTTCGGTCCACAATATTTACACTCATACCCACAAATATATAAGAGGCATGGGTACAGCCATTAATCAATAATACCATCATTATCCACCGAAGTATAAATAAAATACACAATATAGCGTAAAAAATATATTAAAAAAAAAAAAAAATACAATACCTTGGATTAATATAATTGATATTGCTAGCAGGGGCGGATCTACCGGGGGGCAAGTTCGACCCGAAAAAGCTCTGCCACCCCAGAATTATCACAGAATAAAATATAAATGTAAGCAGTGTTTCATATGCTACTTTTCAGCAGCAGTGATGAGTTTAAGGCAAAATAATGGCAAAAACACGTCTTTCAATAAACTGTTCACGATGGTTGCACGCGCACGCAGCGCGCCCAGTGTAGTCGACTTCATTAATAAATGACATATACAGTACCAGTACTAGAGTTGGGGTATTTGGACTTGAGTCCGGTCTTGAGTACAATTTCTAGGCGACTCGAACTCGAGCCTTTTCAGACTCTGAAAATATGCCGAGTCCATCCGAGTCCAGAGACAGTTGACGGAAATGTCACTGACTCTATGCATTATCACGAAAGTGATATTCAGTAGTTGCATGTGTTTTTAAGTCCAGTAGCTACTTGAAAGCGACGGGTTTATGCGCGCACACACTCAAAGCGCTCACAGAACGCACCTCTCAGTCAGTGTGTGAATGTTGATCGCTGCATCCCGTAACTTCATTTTGAGTTCGGCAGCAAGGAGAGAGGATGTGTTTTTACGGAACAGCGTAAGATGTTTGACTCTTTTTCTTTTCTTTTACTTTAACTCTTGTATCCTTGTACCTTTTAAAAAGTGCAACATTTTTGACAACTACCGTATGCTATTTTACAAGATGTGTCTTTTTTTGTTTTGTTTTGTTTTAGATTATTTTGTTACAAGATTTTGACAACTGTTGTATGCTTTTGTTTTACACAGACGTGTCTGGCTGCTTTTTGTTATTGCTTAACAATCGTGTTTGATACATTTTTTTATTTAAATATATCACCAAAATTGTTTAACGATATATAAATGCTCCTCTTGACTTGTTTTACTGTTTTTGGGAAAACAGTCATCACAGTGTTTCTATTGTATGTGAAAAACTTTAATAAAAACTACCCCTTGATCCCGTTTTACCAACCGTACATTGTTTCACAATTTAAAGTTTTCTCTTCTCTCTCTCTCTCTCTCTCTCTCTAAAATTGAAAAAAAAAAGTGTGCATTGAATTTCAAAATAAAGATGAACAGGTGACTTTCAGATAATAAATGCACAAACAGACTCTCTTTCACAATTACAACAACAACAGAAAAATTTGTAATCGATATCCAGTCTTTCACAAGATATTTTATTTTAAATGATTCTAGTTTGATTTGTTATACAGTAATGACTAAGAACTTTCCAAAAATGTTCCACACAAATGAGGGAAACATATTTGCCCATAAAAAAAATCAGAGGAGAAGAAACATTAACAAAGAGAGATCTAACTGATTGGTTCCTGCACTTTTCATTAATTAAATCAAATTGATCTAAAAGCGTGTCATAACCTAAAACACTGTCTAATACTTGATGGCTGTTCTGTCAATTCTTCGTCATCAGTTAGGAACCTAGGTGTGCTATTTGATGGTAATCTTTCCTTTGAAAACCACATCTCTAGTATTTGCAAAACTGCATTTTTCCATCTCAAAAATATATCTAAACTACGACCTATGCTCTCATTGTCAAATGCTGAAACATTAATTCATGCGTTTATGACCTCACGGTTAGATTATTGTAATGCTTTATTGGGTGGTTGTTCTGCTCGCTTAATAAACAAACTCCAGCTGGTCCAAAATGCAGCAGCTAGAGTTCTTACTAGAACCAAAAAGTATGATCATATTAGCCCGGTTCTGTCAACACTGCACTGGCTCCCTATTAAACATCGTATAGATTTTAAAATCTTGCTAATTACTTATAAAGCCCTGAATGGTTTAGCTCCTCAGTACCTGAGCGAGCTCTTATCGCATTATAGTCCCTCACGTCCGCTGCGTTCTCAAAACTCTGGCAATTTGATAATACCGAGAATATCAAAATCAACCGCGGGCGGCAGATCTTTTTCTTATTTAGCACCCAAACTGTGGAACAATCTACCCTACAATGTTCGGGACGAAGACACACTCTGTCAGTTTAAATCTAGATTAAAGACCCATCTCTTTAACCTTGCTTACATATAACAAATCCACATTCTTATAATTCAAATCCATAAAAGGATTGTTAGGCTGCACTAATTAGGTCAACCGGAACCGGGAACACTTCCCATAACGCCCGATGTACTCGGTGCATCGTCAGAAGAATGGCATCTACGCTAATATTAGTCTGTTTCTCTCTTATTCCGAGGTCACATTAACCACCAGATCCAGTCCGTATCCAGATCAGATGGTCACTGCAGTCCCCCGGATCCAGTCCGAACCCAGCCCAGACGGTGGATCAGCACCTAGAGACGACCTCTACAGCCCTGAATGTCAGCGGAGTCCACATCAACTAGATGAGCCCCAGAGACGGATCCACAGTGAAGACCACATCACCTAGACGGCTGTCGGCACAAGACCACGGGAACTTTGGTCAGAGGAGAACTGGCCCCCCGACTGAGTCTGGTTTCTCCCAAGGTTTTTTTCTCCATTTGTCACCGATGGAGTTTTGGTTCCTTGCCGCTGTCGCCTCTGGCTTGCTTAGTTGGGGACACTTTCTCTTAACACAATATTGCATTTTATTTTATTGTTTTTGATTAACTACCTTTACCTATAAAGTGAGTGTTTAATGTTGCCTTTGGCATTGTTGATGTACTGTTTCCTATTTAATACTGTACAGCCGCCTTGTCACAATTCTGTATTGTTAAAGGCGGTATATAAATAAAGGTGACTTGACTTGACTTGACTAAAAACAAATATTTGGAGACCTTACTTCCTACAGTCTTACACCAAGTGCCCTGATTTCTGAGCAGAGAAAGTATTTTGACAGAGTCAGAGTTCATGACAATACAATATTATAGAGCTGAAATATGGCACTTACATTTAAGACAGAGCTCATTAATTCAACCATTATACAACAGCTGACTGTCCCAAACCAATGCCTAAAAAAATCATTTATTTGTGTGACATTTATTCCAAATAAAAAGGAGTGAGGAGAAACATTTAAAAATAAAACAACACAAAATCAGATCATTTGAGAGTATTTTTTTTATGAAAAATGCACCTAAGAAAAAGAAAACTGACACCACCAAAGCTGTTTAAATAAATGGTTAGAGAAAATACTCCACATGGAACTACTATTTTTAATGAACTGTTTTAATCCATTTTTTTTTTAAAAGTGCTTTTTGCACTGTTGAGAATGGCATGAAATTGAAGAGAAACAAATGATCTTTACAAAGTTTTACTCCACGGTGTGTGACCTCCTCCTTAACACAGGATTCCTTCAATTTCCTCAAAGTTAACACTCCTCAGTAGAAATCACTCACATTTGCTAATATTAAGATTGAGAGCAGATATCTCAGACATTTTTTTTTATTGTGTAGTCATTGGCCAATTAACATTTTTTTTTTTTTGTTTGTTCCTTTCCAACAACAGTGATACCTTAAAAGAATGTCATATTTACATAAAAAGAATGAACCTGTGTGACGAGCAGATGAGCAGCGGTGAGATTGAACAGTCTTGTCTAAAGACCCTAGAAAGAAAAAAATCTACTGGAATTGATGAATCATTTTACTGGAGCTGCTACACTCTGTGTTCAGGGTTGGAATTGTCTTTCTAAAAACTCTCTCAACATGACAGACACACTTTCAAATACTTCACACTACACTTCATACATCTGAATAGTATCCAATTTAAATGTTACTTTAATATTATGACCAAAACTGTTTTTGTTTATTCTTCAAAGATTGTCCTCATTTGTAAAACTAAAAGTAAAAATGTAGGAAAACAAACACTTGATGACAAACAAAAACTTTTATTTTTAAATCTTAAAAAGACACATTATAATCACTGAAGCTGTCAGTCAGTTCAGCACAATCTGTGTGGGAGCACTGTTTTAATCAATTAATCTGTCAAAACTGCGCAATCCATCTTTTATTTACATTGTGTTTATGCTTTGTTTGTTGAAATGAGAGGATTTGTGATTGTGCATCTGTACATTAGCAACAGACACAGCTAAATTAGTATAAAATTAAATAGAATAAGAAATTGTATAAAATATAAGAGAGAACATGAAAATGTTTTAAGTAACATGGGAATTTTACATCGTACATTTGCTTTATACATTTTTAAACATTAAAACGCTGTACCTGACAATCACATTTAAACATCTAAGTCATTATGGATGATTTTAATACAAATATTATTAAACTGAAGAGCCAGACAGACTCATCTGAGCTTCTTCCTCCTCTGTTCCAGCTTTAAATTAAACAAAATGATCACTTGAATACTAAAGCAACATTAATCATTCAATATCACATGTTTCTAACACACATGCTGCATTATTTGATTGTAAAGTCTGAGTCTCTTCACCTGTATGGATCACATTCACACATTTATCACACATTTCTTTCTCCTCATAGACACAGTAGTGAAGCTCTTCTGTGGATCCTCACCTGATGTTTACTGCTCCTCTCAAGACCACTTCATTATGATATACAGCATTTATCATCTTTTGGTGATTGAACTACAGGTATTTCTTGCGATTGAACTCTATCAGGGACTTTTGGTGATGGATCTCTGTCTACACTGTAAGGTGGGACAGAAGAGAAGATAATCAGAGTTCAGTGGAACAAAGTACAAATTAGTTACA
>VONZ01003699.1:0-17625 GCA_012976165.1 Labeo catla | reverse complement strand
TTTATGAACTGAGGCTCTAACTAAATATGAAATGTATTAAACTTCTAACACATCATGAAGTGTCTTTCTCCATTGTAAATAACATTCCTTTCATGCATGTGAAACATTTTTTATGTGGGTCAGCATTATTCATGAAACTTGCATGAACTATCGCTTTCTGACTGAGAAAAGACGTTTTAGAGCGTTTCCAAGCATGCCTTGGTTTCATGAGCTAGGATGCCTAAAATCAGTATTGGCGATCCTAGAAGGCTCTAACTAAGTGTTTTATGAACTGACGCTCTAAACTAAATATGATATGCATAAAACTTCTAACACATCAAGAAGTGTCTTTCTGGATTGTAAATAACATTCCTTTCATGTATGTGAAACATTTTTAATGTGGGTCAGCTTTTTTCATGAAATTGCATGAACTAGCGTTTTATGATTGACAAAAGACGTTTTAGAGCGTTTCCAAGCATGCCTTGGTTTCATGAGCTGAGATGCCTAAAAACATTTTGGCAATCCTAGCGGGCCCTAACTAAGCGTTTCATGAACTGAGGCTCTAACTAAATTTCATATCCAATGAACTTCTAACACATCAAGAATTGTCTTTCTGCATTATAAATAACATTTCTTTCATGCATGTGAAACATTTTTAATGTGGGTCAGCTTTTTCATGAAACTACATGAACTAGCGTTTTCTGACTGAGAAAAGACGTTTTAGAGCGTTTCCAAGCATGCCTTGGTTTCATGAGCTGAGATGCCTAAAAACATTTTTGGCAATCCTAGAAGGCCCTAACTAAGCGTTTCATGAACTGAGGCTCTAACTAAATTTCATATGCAAGAAACTTCCAACTTGATCAAGAAGTGTCTTTCTGCATTGTAATAACATTCCTTTCATGCATGTGAAACATTTTTAATGTGGGTCAGCTCTATTCATGAAACTGCGTGAACTAGCCTTTTCTGACTGAGAAAAGACGTTTTAGAACGTTTCCATGCATGCCTTGGTTTCACGAGCTGAGTAGCCTAAAATCAGTATTGGCGATCCTAGAAGGCTCTAACTAAGCCTTTTATGAACTGAGGCTCTAACTAAATATGAAATGTATAAAACTTCTAACACATCATGAAGTGTCTTTCTCCATTGTAAATAACATTCCTTTCATGCATGTGAAACATTTTATGTGGGTCAGCATTATTCATGAAAATGCATGAACTTTCGTTTTCTGACTAGGAAAAGACGTTTTAGAGCGCTTTTCAAGCATGCCTTGGTTTCATGAGCTAGGATGCCTAAAATCAGTATTGGCGATCCTAGAAGGCTCTAACTAAGCCTTTTATGAACTGAGGCTCTAACTAAATATGAAATGTATAAAACTTCTAACACATCATGAAGTATCTTTCTGCATTATAAATAACATTCCTTTCATGCATGTGAAACATTTTTAATGTGGGTCAGCTTTTTTCATGAAATTGCATGAACTAGCGTTTTATGATTGACAAAAGACGTTTTAGAGCGTTTCCAAGCATGCCTTGGTTTCATGAGCTGAGATGCCTAAGAACATTTTGGCAATCCTAGCAGGCCCTAACTAAGCGTTTCATGAACTGAGGCTCTAACTAAATTTCATATCCAATGAACTTCTAACACATCAAGAATTGTCTTTCTGCATTATAAATAACATTTCTTTCATGCATGTAAAACATTTTTAATGTGGGTCAGCTTTTTTCATGAAACTTCATGAACTGGCGTTTTTTAACTGAGAAAAGACTTTTTTTGAGCGTTTTTCAAGCATGCCTTGGTTTCATGAGCTAGGATTCCTGAAATCAGTATTGGCGATCCTAGAAGGCTCTAACTAAGCGTTTAATGAACTGAGGCTCTACCTAAAAATGATATGCATAAAACTTCTAACACATCAAGAAGTGTCTTTCTGGATCGTAAATAACATTTCTTTCATGCATGTGAAATATTTTTAATGTGGGTCAGCTTTTTTCATGAAACTGCATGAGCTAGCCTTTTCTGACTGAGAAAAGACGTTTTAGAGCGTTTCCAAGCATGCCTTGGTTTCATGAGCTGAGATGCCTAAAAACATTTTTGGCAATCCTAGAAGGCCCTAACTAAGCGTTTCATGAACTGAGGCTCTAACTAAATTTCATGTGCAAGAAACTTCCAACTTGATCAATAAGTGTCTTTCTGCATTGTAAATAACATTCCTTTCATGAATGTGAAACATTTTTAATATGGGTCAGCTTTATTCATGAAACTGCGTGAACTAGCCTTTTCTGACTGAGAAAAGACGTTTTAGAGCGTTTCCAAGCATGCCGTGGTTTCATGAGCTGAGTTGCCTAAAATCAGTATTGGCGTTCCTAGAAGGCTCTAACTAAGCGTTTTATGAACTGAGACTCTACCTAAAAATGATATGCATAAAACTTCTAACACATCAAGAAGTGTCTTTCTGATTCATAAATAACATTTCTTTCATGCATGTGAAATATTTTTAATGTGGGTCAGCTTTTTTCATGAAACTGCATGAACTAGCCTTTTCTGACTGAGAAAAGACGTTTTAGAGCGTTTCCAAGCATGCCTTGGTTTCATGAGCTGAGATGCCTAAAAACATTTTTGGCAATCCTAGAAGGCCCTAACTAAGCCTTTTATGAACTGAGGCTCTAACTAAATATGAAATGTATAAAACTTCTAACTCATCATGAAGTGTCTTTCTCCATTGTAAATAACATTCCTTTCATGCATGTGAAACATTTTTTATGTGGGTCAGCATTATTCATGAAAATGCATGAACTTTTGTTTTCTGACTAGGAAAAGACGTTTTAGAGCGCTTTTCAAGCATGCCTTGGTTTCATGAGCTAGGATGCCTAAAATCAGTATTGGCGATCCTAGAAGGCTCTAACTAAGCGTTTTATGAACTGAGGCTCTAACTAAATATGAAATGTATAAAACTTCTAACACATCATGAAGTGTTTTTCTGCATTATAAATAACATTTCTTTCATGCATGTGAAACATTTTTTATGTGGGGCAGCATTATTCATGAAACTTGCATGAACTATCGTTTTCTGACTGAGAAAAGACGTTTTAGAGCGTTTCCAAGCATGCCTTGGTTTCATGAGCTAGGATGCCTAAAATCAGTATTGGCGATCCTAGAAGGCGCTAACTAAGCGTTTTATGAACTGACGCTCTAAACTAAATATGATATGCATAAAACTTCTAACACATCAAGAAGTGTCTTTCTGGATCGTAAATAACATTTCTTTCATGCATGTGACATATTTTTAATGTGGGTCAGCTTTTTTCATAAAACTGCATGAACTAGCGTTTTCTGACTGAGAAAAGACGTTTTAGAGCGTTTCCAAGCATGCCTTGGTTTCATGAGCTGAGTTGCCTAAAAACATTTTTGGCAATCCTAGAAGGCCCTAACTAAGCGTTTTATGCATTGAGGCTCTAACTAAATTTCATATGCAAAAAACTTCTAACACATCAAGAAGTGTCTTTCTGCATTGTAAATAGCATTCCTTTCATGCATGTGACACATTTTTAGTGTGGGTCAGATTTATTCATGAAACTGCATGAAATAGCGTTTTCTGACTGAGTACAGACGTTTTAGAGCGTTTCCAAGCATGCCTTGGTTTCATGAGCTGAGTTGCCTAAAATCAGTATTGGCGTTCCTAGAAGGCTCTAACTAAGCGTTTTATGAACTGAGGCTCTAACTAAATATGATTTCCATAAAACTCCTAACATATCAAGAAGTGTCTTTCTGCATTATAAATAACATTTCTTTCATGCATGTGAAAGATTTTTAATGTGGGTGAGCTTTTTTCATGAAACTTCATGAACTAGCGTTTTCTGACTGAGAAAAGACGTTTTAGAGCGTTTCCAAGCATGCCTTGGTTTCATGAGCTATGATGCCTAAAATCAGTACTGGCATTCCTAGAAGGCCCTAAGTAAGCGTTTTATGAACTGAGGCTCTACCTAAAAATGATATGCATAAAACTTCTAACACATCAAGAAGTGTCTTTCTGATTCATAAATAACATTTCTTTCATGCATGTGAAATATTTTTAATGTGGGTCAGCTTTTTTCATGAAACTGCATGAACTAGCCTTTTCTGACTGAGAAAAGACATTTTAGAGCGTTTCCAAGCATGCCTTGGTTTCATGAGTTGAGATGCATAAAAACATTTTTGGCAATCCTAGAAGGCCCTAACTAAGCGTTTCATGAACTGAGGCTCTAACTAAATTTCATATGCAAGAAACTTCTAACTTGATCAAGAAGTGTCTTTCTGCATTGTAAATAACATTCCTTTCATGCATGTGAAACATTTTTAATGTGGGTCAGTTCTATTCATGAAACTGCGTGAACTAGCCTTTTCTGACTGAGAAAAGACGTTTTAGAGCGTTTCCATGCATGCCTTGGTTTCACGAGCTGAGTTGCCTAAAATCAGTATTGGCGATCCTAGAAGGCTCTAACTAAGCCTTTTATGAACTGAGGCTCTAACTAAATATGAAATGTATTAAACTTCTAACACATCATGAAGTGTCTTTCTCCATTGTAAATAACATTCCTTTCATGCATGTGAAACATTTTTTATGTGGGGCAGCATTATTCATGAAAATGCATGAACTTTCGTTTTCTGACTAGGAAAAGACGTTTTAGAGCGCTTTTCAAGCATGCCTTGGTTTCATGAGCTAGGATGCCTAAAATCAGTATTGGCGATCCTAGAAGGCTCTAACTAAGCGTTTTATGAACTGAGGCTCTAACTAAATATGAAATGTATAAACTTCTAACACATCATGAAGTGTCTTTCTGCATTATAAATAACATTGCTTTCATGCATGTGAAACATTTTTTATGTGGGTCAGCATTATTCATGAAACTTGCATGAACTATCGTTTTCTGACTGAGAAAAGACGTTTTAGAGCGTTTCCAAGCATGCCTTGGTTTCATGAGCTAGGATGCCTAAAATCAGTATTGGCTATCCTAGAAGGCTCTAACTAAGCGTTTTATGAACTGACGCTCTAAACTAAATATGATATGCAAAAAACTTCTAACACATCAAGAAGTGTCTTTCTGGATTGTAAATAACATTCCTTTCATGCATGTGAAACATTTTTAATGTGGGTCAGCTTTTTTCATGAAATTGCATGAACTAGCGTTTTATGATTGACAAAAGACGTTTTAGAGCGTTTCCAAGCATGCCTTGGTTTCATGAGCTGAGATGCCTAAAAACATTTTTGGCAATCCTAGCAGGCCCTAACTAAGCGTTTCATGAACTGAGGCTCTAACTAAATTTCATATCCAATGAACTTCTAACACATCAACAAGTGTCTTTCTGCATTATAAATGACATTTCTTTCATGCATGTAAAACATTTTTAATGTGAGTCAGCTTTTTTCATGAAACTTCATGAACTGTCGTTTTTTGACTGAGAAAAGACTTTTTTTGAGCGTTTCCAAGCATGCCTTGGTTTCATGAGCTAGGATTCCTGAAATCAGTATTGGCGATCCTAGAAGGCCCTAAGTAAGCGTTTTATGAACTGAGGCTCTACCTAAAAATCATATGCAATGAACTTCTAACACATCAAGAAGTGTCTTTCTGGATCGTAAATAACATTTCTTTCATGCATGTGACATATTTTTAAAGTGGGTCAGCTTTTTTCATAAAACTGCATGAACTAGCGTTTTCTGACTGAGAAAAGACGTTTTAGAGCGTTTCCAAGCATGCCTTGGTTTCATGAGCTGAGATGCATAAAAACATTTTTGGCAATCCTAGAAGGCCCTAACTAAGCATTTCATGAACTGAGGCTCTAACTAAATTTCATATGCAAGAAACATCCAACTTGATCAATAAGTGTCTTTCTGCATTGTAAATAACATTCCTTTCATGAATGTGAAACATTTTTAATATGGGTCAGCTTTATTCATGAAACTGCGTGAACTAGCCGTTTCTGACTGAGAAAAGACGTTTTAGAGCGTTTCCAAGCATGCCGTGGTTTCATGAGCTGAGTTGCCTAAAATCAGTATTGGCGTTCCTAGAAGGCTCTAACTAAGCGTTTTATGAATTGAGGCTCTAACTAAATATGATATGCATAAAACGTCTAACACATCAACAAGTGTCTTTCTGCATTATAAATGACATTTCTTTCCTGCATGTAAAACAGTTTTTAATGTGGGTCAGCTTTTTTCATGAAACTTCATGAACTTGCGTTTTTTGACTGAGAAAATACTTTTTTTGAGCGCTTCCAAGCATGCCTTGGTTTCATGAGGTAGGATGCCTAAAATCAGTATTGGCGATCCTAGAAGGCTCTAACTAAGCGTTTTATGAACTGAGGCTCTACCTAAAAATGATATGCATAAAACTTCTAACACATCAAGAAGTGTCTTTCTGGATCGTAAATAACATTTCTTTCATGCATGTGAAATATTTTTAATGTGGGTCAGCTTTTTTCATGAAACTGCATGAACTAGCCTTTTCTGACTGAGAAAAGACGTTTTAGAGCGTTTCCAAGCATGCCTTGGTTTCATGAGCTGAGATGCCTAAAAACATTTTTGGCAATCCTAGAAGGCCCTAACTAAGCGTTTCATGAACTGAGGCTCTAACTAAATTTCATATGCAAGAAACTTCTAACTTGATCAAGAAGTGTCTTTCTGCATTGTAAATAACATTCCTTTCATGCATGTGAAACATTTTTAATGTGGGTCAGCTCTATTCATGAAACTGCGTGAACTAGCCTTTTCTGACTGAGAAAAGACGTTTTAGAGCGTTTCCATGCATGCCTTGGTTTCACGAGCTGAGTTGCCTAAAATAAGTATTGGCGATCCTAGAAGGCTCTAACTAAGCCTTTTATGAACTGAGGCTCTAACTAAATATGAAATGTATAAAACTTCTAACACATCATGAAGTGTCTATCTGCATTATAAATAACATTTCTTTCATGCATGTGAAACATTTTTTATGTGGGTCAGCATTATTCATGAAACTTGCATGAACCATCGTTTTCTGACTGAGAAAAGACGTTTTAGAGCGTTTCCAAGCATGCCTTGGTTTCATGAGCTAGGATGCCTAAAATCAGTATTGGCGATCCTAGAAGGCTCTAACTAAGCGTTTTATGAACTGACGCTCTAAACTAAATATGATATGCATAAAACTTCTAACACATCAAGAAGTGTCTTTCTGGATTGTAAATAACATTCCTTTCATGCATGTGAAACATTTTTAATGTGGGTCAGCTTTTTTCATGAAATTGCATGAACTAGCGTTTTATGATTGACAAAAGACGATTTAGAGCGTTTCCAAGCATGCCTTGGTTTCATGAGCTGAGATGCCTAAAAACATTTTGGCAATCCTAGCAGGCCCTAACTAAGCGTTTCATGAACTGAGGCTCTAACTAAATTTCATATCCAATGAACTTCTAACACATCAAGAATTGTCTTTCTGCATTATAAATAACATTTCTTTCATGCATGTGAAACATTTTTAATGTGGGTCAGCTTTTTCATGAAACTGCATGAACTAGCGTTTTCTGACTGAGAAAAGACGTTTTAGAGCGTTTCCAAGCATGCCTTGGTTTCATGAGCTAGGATGCCTAAAATCAGTACTGGCATTCCTAGAAGGCCCTAAGTAAGCGTTTTATGAACTGAGGCTCTACCTAAAAATGATATGCATAAAACTTCTAACACATCAAGAAGTGTCTTTCTGGATTCATAAATAACATTTCTTTCATGCATGTGAAATATTTTTAATGTGGGTCAGCTTTTTTCATGAAACTGCATGAACTAGCCTTTTCTGACTGAGAAAAGACGTTTTAGAGCGTTTCCAAGCATGCCTTGGTTTCATGAGCTGAGATGCCTAAAAAGATTTTTGGCAATCCTAGAAGGCCCTAACTAGGCATTTCAAGAACTGAGGCTCTAACTAAATTTCATATGCAAGAAACTTCTAACTTGATCAAGAAGTGTCTTTCTGCATTGTAAATAACATTCCTTTCATGCATGTGAAACATTTTTAATGTGGGTCAGCTCTATTCATGAAACTGCGTGAACTAGCCTTTTCTGACTGAGAAAAGACGTTTTAGAGCGTTTCCATGCATGCCTTGGTTTCACGAGCTGAGTTGCCTAAAATAAGTATTGGCGATCCTAGAAGGCTCTAACTAAGCCTTTTACTGAGGCTCTAACTAAATATCATATGAAAAAAACTTCTAACACATCAAGAAGTGTCTTTCTGCATTGTAAATAACATTTCTTTCATGCATGTGAAACATTTTTAATATGGCTCAGCTTTTTTCATGAAACTGCATGAACTATCGTTTTCTGACTGAGAAAAGACGTTTTAGAGCGTTTCCAAGCATGCCTTGGTTTCATGAGCTGAGTTGCCTAAAAACATTTTTGGCGACCCTAGAAGGCTCTAACTAAGCGTTTTATGCATTGAGGCTCTAACTAAATTTCATATGCAAAAAACTTCTAACACATCAAGAAGTGTCTTTCTGCATTGTAAATAACATTTCTTTCATGCATGTGAAACATTTTTAATGTTGGTCAGCTTTATTCTTGAAACTGCATGAACTAGCGTTTTCTGACTGAGAAAAGACGTTTTAGAGCGTTTCCAAGCATGCCTTGGTTTCATGAGCTGAGATGCCTAAAAACATTTTTGGCAATCCTAGAAGGCCCTAACTAAGCGTTTCATGAACTGAGGCTCTAACTAAATTTCATGTGCAAGAAACTTCCAACTTGATCAATAAGTGTCTTTCTGCATTGTAAATAACATTCCTTTCATGAATGTGAAACATTTTTAATATGGGTCAGCTTTATTCATGAAACTGCGTGAACTAGCCTTTTCTGACTGAGAAAAGACGTTTTAGAGCGTTTCCAAGCATGCCGTGGTTTCATGAGCTTAGTTGCCTAAAATCAGTATTGGCGTTCCTAGAAGGCTCTAACTAAGCGTTTTATGAACTGAGGCTCTAACTAAATATGATATGCATAAAACGTCTAACACATCAACAAGTGTCTTTCTGCATTATAAATCACATTTCTTTCCTGCATGTGAAACATTTTTTATGTGGGTCAGCATTATTCATGAAAATGCATGAACTTTCATTTTCTGACTAGGAAAAGACGTTTTAGAGCGCTTTTCAAGCATGCCTTGGTTTCATGAGCTAGGATGCCTAAAATCAGTATTGGCGATCCTAGAAGGCTCTAACTAAGCGTTTTATGAACTGAGGCTCTAACTAAATATGAAATGTATAAACTTCTAACACATCATGAAGTGTCTTTCTGCATTATAAATAACATTGCTTTCATGCATGTGAAACATTTTTTATGTGGGTCAGCATTATTCATGAAACTTGCATGAACTATCGTTTTCTGACTGAGAAAAGACGTTTTAGAGCGTTTCCAAGCATGCCTTGGTTTCATGAGCTAGGATGCCTAAAATCAGTATTGGCGATCCTAGAAGGCTCTAACTAAGCCTTTTATGAACTGACGCTCTAAACTAAATATGATATGCATAAAACTTCTAACACATCAAGAAGTGTCTTTCTGGATTTTAAATAACATTCCTTTCATGCATGTGAAACATTTTTAATGTGGGTCAGCTTTTTTCATGAAATTGCATGAACTAGCGTTTTATGATTGACAAAAGACGATTTAGAGCGTTTCCAAGCATGCCTTGGTTTCATGAGCTGAGATGCCTAAAAACATTTTTGGCAATCCTAGAAGGCCCTAACTAAGCGTTTCATGAACTGAGGCTCTAACTAAATTTCATATGCAAGAAACTTCTAACTTGATCAAGAAGTGTCTTTCTGCATTGTAATAACATTCCTTTCATGCATGTGAAACATTTTTAATGTGGGTCAGCTCTATTCATGAAACTGCGTGAACTAGCCTTTTCTGACTGAGAAAAGACGTTTTAGAGCGTTTCCATGCATGCCTTGGTTTCACTAGCTGAGTTGCCTAAAATCAGTATTGGCGATCCTAGAAGGCTCTAACTAAGCCTTTTATGAACTGAGGCTCTAACTAAATATGAAATGTATAAAACTTCTAACACATCATGAAGTGTCTTTCTCCATTGTAAATAACATTCCTTTCATTCATGTGAAACATTTTTTATGTGGGTCAGCATTATTCATGAAAATGCATGAACTATCGTTTTCTGACTAGGAAAAGACGTTTTAGAGGGCTTTTCAAGCATGCCTTGGTTTCATGAGCTAGGATGCCTAAAATCAGTATTGGCGATCCTAGAAGGCTCTAACTAAGCGTTTTATGAACTGATGCTCTAAACTAAATATGATATGCATAAAACTTCTAACACATCAAGAAGTGTCTTTCTGGATTGTAAATAACATTCCTTTCATGCATGTGAAACATTTTTAATGTGGGTCAGCTTTTTTCATGAAATTGCATGAACTAGTGTTTTATGATTGACAAAAGACGTTTTAGAGCGTTTCCAAGCATGCCTTGGTTTCAGAGAGCTGAGATGCCTAAAAACATTTTGGCAATCCTAGCAGGCCCTAACTAAGCGTTTCATGAACTGAGGCTCTAACTAAATTTCATATCCAATGAACTTCTAACACATCAACAAGTGTCTTTCTGCATTATAAATGACATTTCTTTCATGCATGTAAAACATTTTTAATGTGAGTCAGCTTTTTTCATGAAACTTCATGAACTGTCGTTTTTTGACTGAGAAAAGACTTTTTTTGAGCGTTTCCAAGCATGCCTTGGTTTCATGAGCTAGGATTCCTGAAATCAGTATTGGCGATCCTAGAAGGCTCTAACTAAGCGTTTTATGAACTGAGGCTCTAACTAAATTTCATATGCAATGAACTTCTAACACATCAAGAAGTGTCTTTCTGGATCGTAAATAACATTTCTTTCATGCATGTGACATATTTTTAATGTGGGTCAGCTTTTTTCATAAAACTGCATGAACTGGCGTTTTTTGACTGAGAAAAGACTTTTTTTGAGCGTTTCCAAGCATGCCTTGGTTTCATGAGCTAGGATTCCTGAAATCAGTATTGGCGATCCTAGAAGGCTCTAACTAATCGTTTTATGAACTGAGGCTCTACCTTAAAAGGATATGCATAAAACTTCTAACACATCAAGAAGTGTCTTTCTGGATCGTAAATAACATTTCTTTCATGCATGTGAAATATTTTTAATGTGGGTCAGCTTTTTTCATGAAACTGCATGAACTATCCTTTTCTGACTGAGAAAAGACGTTTTAGAGCGTTTCCAAGCATGCCTTGGTTTCATGAGCTAGGATGCCTAAAATCAGTACTGGCATTCCTAGAAGGCCCTAAGTAAGCGTTTTATGAACTGAGGCTCTACCTAAAAATGATATGCATAAAACTTCTAACACATCAAGAAGTGTCTTTCTGGATCGTAAATAACGTCTCGGTTACGTATGGTAACCCTCGTTCCCTGATGGAGGGAACGGAGACGTTGTGTCGAGTAGTGTACGACACTAGGGGTCGCCCTTGAGAGCCCAAACACCTCTGACAGTATTGAGAAAGGCCAATGAAAATTGGGTGTGCAGATTTGCATAGCTGACCACGCCCTGGTCATCCGGGTATAAATAGGGCAGCGTGTGCATCTGCTCACTCGTTCTGATTCTGAGGAGCCGAGCGTCTCAGCTCACTCAGAGGCGGACCAGAGATGTGGCATGGGAGACACAACGTCTCCGTTCCCTCCATCAGGGAACGAGGGTTACCATACGTAACCGAGACGTTCCCTATCTGTCGTCCACTCCGAGTTGTGTCGAGTAGTGTACGACACTAGGGGTCCCCGTAAAAACACGCCACATGTCTGACCGCGTCACGAGAGACAAGTGCAGAAGTAACAGGGCAACGTGTAACGTAAGTGCAGCTCACCTCGTCCGGGACCATCCAACGTCCAAGGACTGACCTGTACAACGGGGTCCTGCAGCCGGGCCTCCCTCAAGGGCGGCTGAGTGTCTTGAGATCGTTGGGAAAATGCCTGCTCCCGAAGGAAAGACATTACGGAGTTCACAACCTGCCCGACAGGGGGGGTTTAAGTGACATAGTTAGACATTGGACCTGAGGTGGGTCTCACACCCGGGAAGACAGCCAGACTCAGATCCTAGAGAACCTGTTCTCAGGGGAAAACACCGCACCACAAGAGTTATAGGTGGAAATACACATATGGGGCCACATAAGGGGCCACTGCATATGGGGCACAATCCAATCAAAATAAGGGAAGTCATACCTTGTGAAGGGATTCCATAGCGGGTTTCTCCGCTAAACTCCGCCATGTGCAGAAGTGCCAAAGATGGAGATGGTGTCCAGGGTTCGCATCAGGAAACCTACTGAAACTGAGAAGCGAAATCACCATTAGGGGAAGCGCTTTATGCAAGCTCTACACCAACCAGTGTGCTGAGTCAAGAGTTAGCAATCAAGACTCTAGCTGACACTGGTTCCGTGCGCAAATTATAAAATCTGGCAATGTGTTAGGTGTAGCCCAACCCGCAGCTCTACAGATGTCTGTTAATGAGGCCCCATTCGCCAGGGCTGCTGAGGCATCGATGCCCCTGGTTGAGTGGGCTCTTACCTCCAGAGGGCAGGGTAGGCCTCTGGCCAGGTAGGCCATACGGATCGCGTTTACCAGCCAATGGGAGATCCTCTGCTTGGAGACAGCTTTCCCCTTCTGCTGTCCTCCGTAACAAACAAAGAGCTGCTCCAAACGTCTGAAGGGCTGCGTTCGTTCCATGTAGATGCGCAGGGCACGGACTGGGCATAACAAGGTCAGGTTGGGGTCATCTTCCTGGGAAGAGAGAGCTTGCAAGGTCACTACCTGATCTCTGAAAGGAGTGGTGGGGACCTTGGGCACATATCCAGGCCGGGGTCTCAAGACAACGTGAGAATCCGCTGGTCCGAATTCCAGGCACGAACTGTTCACGGAGAGGGCTTGGAGGTCTCCCACTCTTTTGATGGAAGTGAGCGCAGTCAAAAGAGCCGTCTTGAAGGAGAGAGCATCGAGTTCGACTGACTGAAGGGGCTCGAATGGATCTTGTTGTAGACCTTGGAGAACCACAGCAAGATCCCAAGAGGGGATGAGATGCGACCGAGGAGGGTTCAGCCTCCGGGCTCCTCTAAGAAACCTGATTATCAAATCATGTTTCCCCACCGATCTGCCCCCCACCAAGTCATGGTTAGCTGCTATAGCTGCGACATGAACCTTGAGTGTTGAGGCAGATAGGTGCCTGTCCAGGCCTTCTTGAAGGAAGGATAACACTGATTTGATGCCACAGCTCCGTGGGTCCTTCCCGTGAGAAGAACACCAGTTAACAAGATGCGCCACTTTAGGTCATACAGCCGTCTGGTAGAGGGGGCTCTTGCCTGTAGAAGTGTGTTTACCACTGAAGGTGAAAGGTCTCTGAAGTCCTCCTGGTCGCGTCCAGGGACCAAAGGTGGAGGTTCCAAAGATCGGGCGCGGGTGCCAAATTGTGCCCTTCCCCTGAGAAAGGAGGTCCTTCCTCAGAGGAATGCGCCAGGGAGGGGCTGATGCCAGGAGCACCAGGTCCGAGAACCAGGTTCTGTTGGGCCAGAAGGGGGCTACCAAGAGAATCTGTTCCTTGTCCTCGTGCCAGTGCGTCTATACCGAGGGGGGCCTCGGTTAGCCCGTACCATAACTGGCAGTGGGTGAATTCCGGTGAGGCAAAGAGGTCTACTTGTGCCTGGCCGAATCGATCCCAAATCAGTTGGACCGACTGGGGGTGGAGCCTCCACTCGCCTCCGAGCGAAACCTGTCGGGACAGGGAATCGGCCATGCGATTGGCTTCGCCCGGAATGTGAGTGGCTCGTAAAGACTTGAGTCTGCGTTGACTCCAGAGCAACAGGTGGCGGGCTAGTTGTGACATGCGAAAGGAGCGTACACCGCCCTGGTGGTTGATGTAGGCCACAGCCGCAGTGTTGTCGGACCTGACCAACACGTGCTTGCCCTGAATCATAGGTCGGAACCTCCTCAGGGCCAGGAGCACTGCCAACAACTCCAGACAATTTATGTGCCAAAACAGTCGGGGGCCTGTCCAGACCCCGGAAGCTGCCTGCCCGTTGCAGGTGGCACCCCAGCCTGTCTTGGAAGCATCTGTGGTGACAATGATGCGTCTGGACACCTGTTCCAGGGGAACTCCTGACCGTAGGAACATAATGTCTGTCCAAGGGCTGAGTGTCTGGCGACACGATGGTGTGATGTTCACTCGAAATGTGCCTCGATGCCACGCCCACCTGGGGACTCGAGTATGAAGCCAGTGCTGCAGCGGTCTCATGTGCATCAAACCCAGTGGCGTGACCGCGGCTGAGGATGCCATGTGCCCTAGGAGCCTCTGAACCTGTTTTAGGGGGACCGCTGACCCGCATCTGAGTGTTGCCACACACCTCAGAACTGACTGTGCACGCCGGGGAGAGACAGACATACTGACCGAGTCCAGCTCTACACCGAGAAAAGAGATCCTCTGTGCCGGGGAGAGTTTGCTCTTTTCCCAGTTGACCCGAAGTCCCAACTGAGCCAAATGGTTGAGAACCATGTCCCTGTGTGCGCAAACCAAATCCCACGAGTGAGCTAGGATCAGCCAGTCGTCGAGATAATTGAGAATGCGTATGCCCATTTCCCTGAGGGGGGAAAGGGCGGCCTCCGCTACCTTCGTAAAGACCCGGGGCGACAGGGAGAGGCCGAAGGGGAGAACCTTGTACTGATATGCCCGTCCTTCGAAGGCAAACCGCAAGAACGGCCTGTGTCTTGGGAGGATTGAGACATGAAAGTACGCGTCCTTCAGGTCTATGGCCACAAACCAATCTTGAACTCTGACACACGCGAGAATGTGCTTGAGGGTTAACATCTTGAACGGGAGCTTGAGCAGGGCCCGATTCAAGACCCTCAGATCCAAGATTGGTCTGAGACCACCACCCTTCTTGGGTACAATGAAGTAGGGGCTGTAGAACCCTTCCTTCATCTCGGCTGAGGGGACAGTTTCTATCGCACCCTTCGCCAGAAGGACTGCGATCTCCGCCCGAAGAACCGCGGTGTTGGGGCCCTGGACCGACGTAGTGAGAACACCACGGAACTTGGGTGGACGCCGTGCAAACTGGATGGCATAGCCGAGCCGAATGGTCCTGAGGAGCCAGCGGGAAGGATTGGGGAGATTTAACCAATCCGAAAAGTTCTCCGCTAAGGGTCTCAGAGGAGTTACATTCGGTGCACCAAGGGTGGGGGTACCGTCGCTGGGAAAGCAGTGTGTGGCCGGAGGTGAGAAGCCCCGAACCACACTGGCTGCTCTGCCCAGGGAGTCCGATCCGTGAGAGCTGTGCAGAAGATCCGCCCGAGAGGGGAGATCGTCTGAACGAGCTCGTTGTTCCAGAGCATACGGGGGCACAGGTGTTGTGCGACCGTATGTTTCTGAAAATGGAAACAGCATCCGACCGTCGAGTAGAGGGTCGGAGGTGCTGTATATTGCGCCCAGAGAAGAAGGAAATTGCTCTTTTATTGACCATGTGGTGGCCGTCTGCCGAGTGGCAGACAGCCGGGTAGAAGCCGAATCCAGCGCTCGTCCCCTCGTCGAGTGTGGATCCGGACAGGTCAGATGATCCTCCTTCCCTGGGCTGCCCGTCTCAGGAACGCTTCGAAGCCTGACGTGGGTTCTTAGTGGCCTGAGGACGGGCTGGCGGTGCCACCTTCCTACGAGTGCTGGACCGTTGGACGGGTCTGGCTGCAGGACCGGCAGGTTGCGGGCCCTGAGCCACCCTCGTAGGGGGTCTTCCTCGGCGGGGGGCAGGCGGAGGTTGCTGCGTCGGCTGAGCTGGGCCAGCGCTCGCTGCACGCCGAGGCAGGATGTGTTTAATGGCCTCCGTCTGCTGCTTCACCGTGGAGAACTGCTGGGCAAATTCTTCCACGGTTTCGCCGAAGAGACCAGCCTGGGAAATGGGAGCGTCAAGAAAGCGAGCTTTCTCGGCGTCTCGCATCTCGGCCAGGTTTAGCCATAGGTGGCGCTCCTGGACCACCATAGTGGACATCGCCCTCCCCAGAGCTTGCGCCGTAACCTTCGTAGCTCGAAGAGCATAGTCGGTCGCAGAGCGCAGCTCGTGCAACAGCTCTGGGTCAGGAACACCCTCGTGCAGGTCTTTGAGAACCTTAGCCTGATAGACCTGCAAAATCACCATAGCGTGTAAGGCGGACGCAGCTTGCCCAGAGGCCGCATAAGCCTTTGCTACAAGCGCAGACGAAAACTTACAAGCCCTGGACGGGAGTCTCGGGCGGCCCCTCCAGGAGGCGGCGTTTTGCGGGCACAAGTGCATCGCAATCGCTCTCTCCACCTGGGGGACCTCCGTATACCCCCTCGCTGGACCGCCATCGAGGGTGGTGAGGGACGGGGAGATAGCGTGCCGTGAACGAGCCGACAGAGGGGCTTTCCACAACTTCGTTAACTCCTCATGCACTTCCGGGAAAAACGGGACCGGGGAGGAGCGTGGCCTGGAGTCACGTCCACTGCCCAGGAACCAGTCATCCAGCCTTGAAGGCTCAGGGCTGGGCGGGGGAACCCACACAACCCCAATCTCCTTGGCTGCCCGGTTTAGTGCGGCGGCCATTTCGGCATCTGCCACAGACTGAGACTCTCCCGCCGGAGCGGTAAGTTCAGCCGTGACGTCAGCCTCTGACGGCTCTCCCTCCGATGCTACCGACCCTGCCTTTTCCTCAGCAGGAGCCCCGAACAAAAGATCCAGCCCATACTGAGACGAGCTTTCAAAATCGTCCAGAGACTCCATCGGTGGACACACAGGGTGAACAGTTTGCGAGGACGTACCCGGCAAAGCGTCGTTCAAACCCTGCCGCTCTTCTTCAACGCACATCGCTGCGGCCTCGTACCCGGAAGTAGAAGGACCGGAGCGGAAAGCAGTTGAATGGCGCCGCGGCTTCTTCGAAAAGAACGCGGCTCGTGAGCGGAGCGTGCCCAAGGGCATGTCCTCGCAGTTCTGACAACCTCCCTCAGCGAACGCTGCTTCAGCATGCTCATGCCCCAAGCACTGAACACAGCGATCGTGCCGATCGTTAGGGGAAAGGTAGAATCCGCAACCAGTTGGACACGGACGGAAAGGCATAGTGAAACACACAATCCGGCCGTGGAGCTCTTTTAGAGAAAATTTGCTCAATTAGAGGAAAATCTTCTCCTGAAGATCGCCGTCGACGCACCCAGGGGAACTCTCACAACACGAGCCGTGTCAGAGAGGGAGAGACCGCTGTCTGTGCCGTAGATCCAACGACGAGAGAGGTGAATGTTGCAGCTTCTCACACAGAGACGCTGCATTCGGCTCCGAAGAACAGAACGAGTGAGCAGATGCACACGCTGCCCTATTTATACCCGGATGTCCGGGGCGTGGTCAGCTATGCAAATCTGCACACCCAATTTTCATTGGCCTTTCTCAATACTGTCAGAGGTGTTTGGGCTCTCAAGAGCGACCCCTAGTGTCGTACACTACTCGACACAACTCGGAGTGTACGACAGATAGGGAACATTTCTTTCATGCATGTGACATATTTTTAATGTGGGTCAGCTTTTTTCATAAAACTGCATGAACTAGCGTTTTCTGACTGAGAAAAGACGTTTTAGAGCGTTTCCAAGCATGCCGTGGTTTCATGAGCT
>VONZ01003698.1:0-17687 GCA_012976165.1 Labeo catla | reverse complement strand
GTAGGTCTGATTCATTCTGGTAAACAATTTCTTAGAGCTGCCTCACATCCATTTCTACCACATCCACCAGGAACAAACAATAATGCACGCACTTCCACGTCAGAACGTTTACAATAACCATCATAAATCATATCATACTGTAGGCTGCACACAAATTGCACTAAACTACATATGCAAACAACTGACTCGAAGATGCATTGAATCCAAAACTTTGACTAAGAAAAAATGTACTCAAGTTTGAATCAAAACTTCTCAGCTTTGGATTGCACATGAAACACTACACGGTAAACCTAAAAGTGTGAATGCAGGCTTCTAAACCAGACAACTGATCTAAGTGCAGTGATTTCAGTGTTTGAGGACTAAAATGGAAGAATAATGTTAAAATATGTGGCTATGCATGCTGAAGTAGCTCTCATATACAGAAAATACATTTTGAATCTCCATTTCAGTAAAGTCTATACTGCAAATGACTATGGCAAGCTGTATTAACATTTATTCCTTAAAACTAACTAGCATCTGGTTTTATGCTACTAGCATTTTAATGACTAGTAAGTAACCCAATAGTAATAAATAACTTTGTAAATACTCGTGCTAATAATGAATTTCAATTCAGCCATGTATAACAGGTTGTGTTCTTTACTTATCCATTCTAACTATCTATACACTTCTATATTAATGCCTATTTTTCACACACTACACTCCTAAAAAGGGTTCCAAAAGGGTGTTTTTGCAGTGATGCCATAGAAGAACCATTTTTGGTTCCCCAAAGAACATTTCAGTTAACAGTTCTTAAAAAGAACCATTTTGAAAACATTTTAAAAAAAAATCTAAAGAACCTTTTTCGACTATAAAGAACCGTTTCTGCATTTAAAAGGTTCCATAGATGTTAAAGATTCTTCATGGAACCATCAGCACCGCCACAGTTTTTTTGATTCGCATTGTTACAATTGTTTTATTTAAAACTGAAAGTTGCTCTTCAATATGGAATAGAGATAAATAGTGATAAAAGTGAATAAGTGCTATCCAAGTTAACAAGTGGCTGTTAAATAGATACTATTGGAGTATTTATCACTAAACAAAATATAAGTACTAGTAACATCAAAATAGATACTACTCAGTTTTAAGGAATAAATGTTAAAACGGCTTGCCATAAGAGTGCGTTGAGTGCGATGGAAGCGTTGTAGTTTGCCGCGTCGCGTCATGATAGAGTATAAAGTAGTAGTTTAGTGCCACTGACGCACTTTATCCATGAAACACTTACACTCATCTGTTCTTGATTTTCAGTGATAGCGATCCGGTCTGTGCCAACGTAACGTCAGGAAAACCAGCCAAAAATGCAATGTCGCTTCAGAAAAATCCCTTTTAGATAATATCCATCTTCCAACAAGTTGTCTTTCGCGTACCACAGCAACTTCCACTAGTATATTTCCAGTTTTGTGTATTTCCCTGTTGTTGTCAAGCTCAAAATACGCTGCACCAAATCAAAAGGGCTCTGTCCTCCAAACTGAGCGCAGCAGACAGGATGAAATCAGTCCGTCAGCATCGACAACAGCATCCAACTCTAGACTCCACACTTCCAACACACGCTCACAACCTCCCGGAGTGAAACTCGACACCAGCCCGTCCCACTCACGCATGAATATTCATGAAACACGTGTAGAAGCGGGGTAATAGCGCGACCTCACCGAACGGGGGCGACCGTGTGCAAAAACGGTGTGACGTGATTCGGTCAGACTTTGGTGCCACCAGTCTTCTTCAGACGGAATTGAATTTATGCGTCGTTAATAAATGTAAATTATCTATCTATCTATCTATCTATCTATCTATCTATCTATCATTTTCAGTACTGCCAGAGAAAATAATTTAGCACACCATCTGATTTATAATTTAAACCACGCAATCCATATTATATAATATACAGTTCTGACACGACAAAAATAAACACACATGCAAAATATATAAGGAGAAAAAAAGGTGCCGTGAAAAAGTAATCTGGAGAAATCCATCATTCTTACAGGTTTGCGATGTGGTCTGGGTGAGAGTGAGTGAGAGAAGGGCCAAGACAACAGATTTAACGTCAGGTCGTGTAACTGAACGATTCCTCCCATCTGGTGGTTGTCTAAGAGAAGCATGTTGAACGCCCCGGAGGACGTTTACTTTCATCTGCTGCAGAGCTGGAGCCATGACCTTGGATCACTTTCTGGCCCCATCAATCCTAAGAAACAACAAAAGAACAAATCACTGTCTGTTTGCATATAAATCCTTTTGACACAGATAAAGGCAAAGTACTCCTAAGGACCTTGTACCGTGCAAAACCCGCTCAGTAGATTCATTATGGTGCAAAACACCTTTCCAAATATTTTTATCAACGCATCCATCAGGAAAATCACTTTTAGCCTAAAAGGCAACTGCAGTCTACTTAGATAAGTTTCCATATATTAAGCGGTAAGAAAAAAAAACTTTGTTTGTTTCACTGAAAGGTCCATTCATCTTGTTTAAACAATAAATTGACAGATAATATAATCATTTTGTTCCATATAAATGCAGTGCAGTTATACATTCTGTGCTCTTTCAAAAAAGAATAATTCTCATAATAAAAAAAGCAAGTGCAACATAGAGACATAGCTTTGCATTTGTCAACCCTCATAAAAAAAATAGAGGGTGCAGCATTAATGTTGTTTTATTTAAAGCATAAGTCTACGCATAAACAGAAATATTTCATATTTCTTAATTAGAAGTGCAAATAAACCATGACAATGACTTGAAAGTTCATCCATCGGGCAGAAGCGATGCGTATTGTGGTCTACATGGTATATCAAGTGATAATGTTTAAGCACCCATGAGATCGTAAGGCCATGCCAAAATCTAGATACAAAAATACATTAGACAGGAGATGAAGTTTTCCTGAAAAAATATACTATATAGTTTATTTATATGAAAGGAGTTTAGGGAGAAGACAGGCTTGGCAGCGAGTTAGGCTGAAAAATGAAGAAAAATCTGTCTCGTACACCCTCGAGTCTGAAAAACCTGCAAATTTTCATGTGTGCTGGATGGGAAAGAAAATAAAGATATACTGTAGATCCTCTTCTTTCAGTA
The DNA here is from genome assembly GCA_012976165.1 of Labeo catla. Lineage (NCBI taxonomy): Eukaryota > Metazoa > Chordata > Actinopteri > Cypriniformes > Cyprinidae > Labeo > Labeo catla. Next base: position 14,591 of record VONZ01003698.1, on the reverse strand, counting down.
GCACATGGCTGAGAGACATCTGACTATTACAGGGACGGTAAATAAGGTCATATACTTTTGTATGTTGCAGACAGTTTTACTCCTTAACTGCATGTTTCATTATACTCTAAAAAATGCTGGGTTAAAAACAACCCAATTTGAGTTATTTGACAACCCAGCATTGGGTAAACACTGGACAGAACACATGCTGGGCTATTTTTGACCCAGCTGGTTGGATTAAATGTTTTAACCAACATGCTGAGTTATTTTATTTAAGTGCTGTTTAAAAATTATTATATAGCTGGCTTAAAATGGGCTGGAAATTATGAATCACAGAATTATAGAGGTAACAGTAATAATCAAAAGATGAACATTTATTATTAAGCAAGAACACCCATGGACAAATAAGTGTAAAACTTGTTTAACAATCATTTTAGAAATAAAAAAAAAAAAAAATCACTTTTCACCGTAGTGCTAATTTCATTCCCAAGTGATGAGCGCTCTTTGGTTGGGAGAGCTACGTCCTGATAGCTGCCTCTGTATTTCACTCTCAGAAGGTGACATGCACTGACTCCAAAACCAAAACCACTCAGCACCTGCAAATATTAAATAACCTTAATGTGCCTGACCCAACAGACGGAACCCAGCATTTGGGGCAAAAAACACAGTACAGCATTTTTGAGTACAAAACATCACTCTAAAAAGTGCTGGGTTAAAAGATAACCCAACCTTAACCCAGCCGCTGGGTAACTATGGGACAGAACACGCGTTGCGTTGTTTTGACCCAAGTGCTGGGTTTAACCATTTGACTCAGAATGCTGGGTTGTTTATTTAACCCAACCAGTGGGTCAGGTTAACTGTGTTGCTGGGTTAAACATGACCTAATCATTGAATTATTTGTTGTCTTATTGCCTTGCTACCTTTATATTTACCAATAATAATAAATAACCACAAAAGAACGCAAAATTATTGTTGCTCTTCTGCAATACAGTTGGAAAAACACACAAAAATGCAACTGTAAACATCAATTTTCATCAGTTTTATTTCTTTTTAAAACAATTTTCAAATGGGTGCAGCTGTCACAGTTTATCCAACCATTACAGACACATAAAACAAAAATTTTAGTAGATCAGTTAATTTAAAACACAAAACTGTGTAAACTAGGAACTGTAGATTCCGATTCTTTGTCAACATTGTAGCAGCAGAACACTAAAAAAATTAATTATTACCACATGAGAATCGTTCCAAACATTGTGCTATTAAAACGAAGCCAAACAAAGTGTCCACCAGACAATACATATGACAATTTAAAATGTTACAAGTGGCCAGAAAAAAAAACTGTTGGTCTTAAAAAAATTCACACATGAAGACTTATGTCCATCAATATAATATACTGCAAGCTGGAGAAATTCTCAGGCAACGAGTCCGCTTCAGTGGCACAGCCCGTAACAGGCGAAGGTCTGGGATGTCGTTGTCTCGTCCCCAAGGCACAAATCCACCATGCTGGTCCCCACCTGTTAATTATACGACACATAGTCTTATTATTGGAACACTAGTATTTTCACCAGCTAAAAAAAGGTTTTAAGTCAGTGATTTCTATTTTTTGCTGTAGTGGGTCAGTGGGAAATATTAGTTTGCATTTCCAAAAATGAATATATATAGAAAAAGTAAAACAAAACTTACAGGTTTGTATGTCAATGAATGGCTTCCAGAATTCTGTGGTTGTGGTTCTGTGGACCCTTCCTCCAGAATGGGCAGGACTTTGAAAGCACTCTCCCCTTTAACATCTAGACCATAAGAATAATACAGTGCAAACTGTGAAACTCATAATTTAATAAATCAAAACAACACATTGAAACACTTTCAAACGAAAATTTCTTCATTCCTTTAAATTATGAAATTATAATAAAAATAAATAAAAATCATAATTGTATTAATGCAAATGAATCCCCACCCCCATTCAACTATTGCAGGTTAAGTTTAGGTATGGGGTGGGATTCAGGGATGTAGAATATGCTCATGCAGAATAAGGCATCAGTATGTGCTTTATAAGTACTAATTAACAGCCAGTACACAAACTAATAAGCAACTAGTTAAGTGTTACTGTACCATTGTATTTACCAGTTGATGTATCAAATACATTTGAATTTTGTTTCTATAGATTGACATTATAAGAAATACCTTACCTGAAGTCATGTCACCCAGCTCTTAATGCACCTTTCCATCTTGCTGGGCATAGGCAACAATTTGCCAAAAAGTCTGCCTCTGGATGTAGCTTCCTGAAGTCTTGTGAAACCTGATCAAATTTGGAAAAAAAACAAAAACAAAAAAACAAACAAAAAAAACAAACCAAACAACACAAATGTGGTTAAATAAGATAAAGCTTTTAAATGTTAGATTGATTGTTTAATTTTATTGCCATAGCAGTAACTACGGTTATTTTAATGAAAATATCAAATTCTAAAACAAATCATGGTTATTGAATGTTACTGACTGATGTAACTTACCTTCAAATGTTTTAACCAAGGTATCAAGCTGCCTTTCCTTCAAATTCTCCATTACAAAGCTGTCCATCTGCAACAGCAAGAATCTCACATATCTAGAATGAAATTTCAGATTTAGAAAATTAGAATTTCACAAAACTGTTTTTACAATGACTTATTTTATATAGAAATCAAGACCCTAAAATACTCATCCTCATTACCTGATCAGGTGACAGCTGAGCAATTTCAGCGAGCAGCTGAGGACAGGCGCATGCAAAGAGCAGAGGACAGAGAGAAAATGGAAAGTAGAGATTGCCAAGAAGAAAAGAGCAGAGCCATCAGTTGAAAAGCGCCCGGCCGCCCAGCAGAGATATAGCAAGCGTGCTAACTACAAAACAACCTAACGTTAGCGCCAAGGACTGCTTTCGTGCAAATGTGTGCGAGCAGAAATAGTCATATTGAAGATTAAAGCCACTACTGACATAGCAAAATAGCTTCCAGTATTAAAAGGCATTAAGAAACAACTTGAAGGACATAAAAGAGATGCACGCACTTCTGAAAAATGAATATGCCGATGACAATCGCCACAGATATTAAATCTGAGGTGATCCATATCAGGCCATATTCTTCCGCACTCTACAAAACATGTTAGAGCAGCATTTAGCCATTAGATATCAATATGAAAAAAAAGCTAATCAGGAGAAAAAAAAAACAAAACAAGCAGAATCCTAATAAAATAAAATCGCAATATATATTAAACTGTACACTACTAGTCATAAGTTTTTGAACCGTAACCGTGTCTTCTGTTCACCAAGCCTGCATTTATTTGATCCAAAGTACAGCAAAATGTAATTCATTCTTGTGATTTCAAAGCTACACTTTTTAACATCATTACTCCAGTCACATGATCCTTCAGAAAGCATTGTAATATTCTGATTTGCTGCTCAAAAAACATTTATTATTAATCATTATTATTATTATGTTAAAAACAGCTAAGTATAATTTTTTTCAGGTTGCTTTAAACAAAGTTCAGAAGAACAGCATTTATCTGAAATAGAAATCTTTTGTAACATTACAAATGTCTTTATCATCACTTTTGATTAATTTAAAGCATCCTTGCTAAAGAAAATAATTAATTCCCATTATTTCTTCCCCTAAAAAAAATACTGACTCCAAGCTTTTGAAAGGTATAGTGTATAAGGTTACAAAAGCTTTTTATTTCAGATAAATGCTGATCGTTGGATCTTTCTATTCATCAAAGAATCCTGGAAAACAATGTACTCAACTGTTTTAAATATTGATAATAATAATAAATGTTTCTTGAACAGCAAATCAGCATATTAAAATGATTTCTAAACGATCATGTGACATTGAAGACTGGAGTAATGCTGAAAATTTAGCTTTGATCAAAGGAATAATCAGATTTTTAAAATATACAAAAAACAGTTATATATAAATATATAAAAACAGTTATTTCAAATATTAAAAATATTTCAAAATGTAACTGTTTTGCTGTAATTTGGATAAAATAAATGCAGGCTTTGTAAGCAGAAGAGACATTCTTTAAAAACATTAAAAATCTTACTGTTCAAAAACTTTTGATTGGTTGTGTATATCTCATAAGTCTAAATGTGTCTAAAAGTACTATTTCCAGGGAATTTTTGAAGTATTTCGAAGCTTTTGGAGCCCACAATCCCTTTCCACTACAGATTTTTTTATGCAAATGTATGGAACTATTTGCAAATTTAGTTAGTGATCTTGCATCATATATAAAGCATGCCAATTTAAAATCTACAGAATTCTGTGGAATGGGTGGTAAAATGTGTAAAAGTGGGCCAAGATTCTCTACATTCTTCTTGGAAGCTGACAGCATAATTGAATTAGCCATTCAATGAACATCCGGTCAACGTGTAGGACTTCATGAATGACAGGCGTTCCAAATCTGGCCTGTGTATTTGAATGTGATTATAGCCGATTGATATAAAAAACTGAAAATTTACTCACCTTGCAAGCTGTCCAGATTGTAGATGAGCTTGTCTCTTCAACACAACAGATTTGTAGAAATTTAGCATTATATCACTTGCCCTCCAATGGATCCTCTGCAGTGAATGGGTGCCACCAGATTGAGAGTTCAAACAGCTAATAAAAACATCAAAATAATCCGTAAGTAATTTACACGACTCCACTCTATCATTTAACATCTTGTAAAGTGAAAAGTTGCATGTTTGTGGAGTGGGCCCTTACACTTATAGGGCATTGCAAGCCCTCTAAGCGTAAGCCAGGGCTATTTTTGTAGTCAGCAATCTCACAAGAAGCTGTCTTTGACACCATCCGTCACCCACCGAGCGATGCCTCACTACTGATCTCATACTGACAGTGCAAGAATTTAGAGCAGCGTCTCGCTATGGTAAGAGTGCTTCAGGTGAACGAAATCCCATGAAAAATTGACTACAGACGCAAATCCATCCAAAATTTTTTTTTTATTTGTTTATTTTCCATATGACTATTTTTTATTTTAAAATTGACAAACAGCGTTATTTACAGCATTTTAAACGTCAGAAAGCAACGTCAGTTGCAGCGCTCATTACCCCCTAAACAGCGTAATTTAAAATAATCTTTTTTATTTTGCATTTTATTAGTTTCTTCACTTCAAAATTGTCAAACGGCATTATTTACGGTCTTTTTAACTGCAGAAAACGCTGTCAGTTGCTGCACTTATCCCCTAAACCAGACCTGGGCAAACTCGGCCCTGGAGGGCCGGCGTCCCTGCAGAGTTTAGCTCCAACCCTGATAAAACTCACCTGTTTGTAACTTTCTAGTAAACCTGAAGACACTGATTAGCTTGTTCAGGTGTGTTTAATCAGGGTTGAAGCTAAACTCTACCGGGACACCGGCCCTCCAGGACAGAGTCTGCCCAGGCCTGCCCTAAACGACGTAACTTAAATTTATTATTTTTTTCTTTTGCATTTTACTAATTTTTATTTATTTATTTTTTTACCTCTCAAAGACAGAAAGTGACGCCAGTTGCAGCGCTCCATTATCCCCTAAAAGGCGTAACTTAAATAAATTTTTTTTATTTTGCATTTAACTAGTTTCTTTATTTGAAAATTGACAAATCAGTGTATTTACGGTGTTTTAAACTGCAGAAAACGGCATCAGTTGCGGCACTCATCCCTTAAACTACAAAATTATTTTTGTAGTCAACAATCTCACGAGAAGCTGTCTTTGACACCATCCGTCACCCACCGAGCGATGCCTCACTACTGATCTCTCACTGACAGTGCGAGAATTTAGAGCAGCGTCTCGCTATGGTAAGAGTGCTTCAGGTGAACATTGGGCAAGTGAGACCGTCACACCACCTGATGCCTTGGCTCATTCCCATAGATATGGTGTGATGGGACAGCACTCACCACCCAACGTTATCCACCACCACCATCCAAGACAGCAATCCCATGAGAAATTGACTACAGACGCAAATCCATCAATTTTTTTTTTTATTTGTTTATTTTCCATATGACTAGATTTTTTTATTTCAAAATTGTCAAAATGACGTAATTTAATTTTAATTAGTTTATTCATTTTGCGTATTACTAGTTTTCTGTTTTGAAAATTGTCAAACGGCATTATTTACGGTGCTTTAAATAGCTGAAAACGGCATTATCCCCTAAACGGCGTAAATTAACTTTATTAATTTTTTTTTTATTTTGCATTTTACTAGTTTTATTATTTGAAAATTGTCAAATGGCATTATTTAATGTCAATTTATTGTCAAACGTCAGAAAGCGCCGTCAGTTGCTGCACTCATTATGCCCTAAACCAGACCTGGGCAAACTCGGTCCTGGAGGGCGGGTGTCCCTGCAGAGTTGAGCACCAACCCTGATAAAACTCACCTGTTTGTAACTTTCTAGTAAACCTGAAGACACTGATTAGCTTGTTCAGGTGTGTTTAATCAGGGTTGAAGCTAAACTCTACAGGAACACCAGCCCTCCAAGACAGAGTCTGCCCAGGCCTGCCCAAAATGGCGTAACTTAAATTTATTTATTTTTTTCTTTTGCATTTTAATATATATATTTTTTTTTAATTTATTTATTTTTTTTAATTGTCAAACGGTGTTATTTACGGCATTTTAGACAACAGAAAGCGACGTCAGTTGTGGCACTCATTACCCCCTAAACAGCGTAAATTAAACTTTATTTGTGTTTTTTTGCATTTTACTTTTATTATTTGAAAATTGTCAAACGGCATTATTTAATGTCAACTTATTGTCAAACGTCAGAAAGCGCCGTCAGTTGCTGCACTCATTATCCCCTAAACCAGACCTGGGCAAACTCGGTCCTGGAGGACCGGTGTCCCTGCAGAGTTTAGCACCAACCCTGATAAAACTCACCTGTTTGTAACTTTCTAGTAAACCTGAAGACACTGATTAGCTTGTTCAGGTGTGTTTAATCAGGGTTGGAGCTAAACTCTGCAAAGACACCGGCCCTCCAGGACTGAGTCTGCCCAGGCCTGCCCTAAACGGCGTAACTTACATTTATTTATTTTTTTCTTTTGCATTTTACTAGGTTTTTTTTTTTAATTGTCAAGTGATGTTATTTACGGCATTTTAAATGACAGAAAGCAACGTCAGTTGTGGCGCTCATTATCCCCTAAACAGTGTAACTTTAAGTTTTTTATTTTGCATTTTACTAGTTTCTTTATTTGAAAAGTGTCAAAAAGCGTTATTTAATGTCAATTTACTGTCAAACGTCAGAAAACGCCGTCAGTTGCTGCACTCATTATCCCCTAAACCAGACCTGGCCAAGCTCTATCCTGGAGGGCTGGTGTCCCTGCAGAGTTTAACTCCAACCCTGATAAAACTCACCTGTTTGTAACTTTCTAGTAAACCTGAAGACACTGATTAGCTTGTTCAGGTGTGTTTAATCAGGGTTGAAGCTAAACTCTACAGGGACACTGGCCCTCCAAGGCCAAGTCTGCTTAGGCCTGCCCTAAATGGCGTAACTTAAATTTATTTATTTTTTTCTTTTCCATTTTACTATTATTTATTTATTTTTTTTAACTGTCAAACGGCATTATTTACGGCATTTTAGACAACAGAAAGCGACATCAGTTGTGGCACTCATTACCCCCTAAATGGCGTAAACTAACTTTGTTTTTTTTGCATTTTACTTTTATTATTTGAAAATTGTCAAACGGCATTATTTAATGTCAATTTATTGTCAAACGTCAGAAAGCGCCATCAGTTGCTGCACTCATTATCCCCTAAACCAGACCTGGGCAAACTCGGTCCTGGAGGGCCGGTGTCCCTGCAGAGTTTAGATCCAACCCTTATAAAACTCACCTGTTTGTAACTTTCTAGTAAACCTGAAGACACTGATTAGCTTGTTCAGGTGTGTTTAATCAGGGTTGGAGCTAAACTCTGCAAGGACACCGGCCCTCCAGGACCGAGTCTGCCCAGGCCTGCCCTAAACGGCGTAACTTAAATTTATTTATTTTTCTCTTTCACATTACTAGTTTTTTTTTTTTTTCAAATTGTCAAATTGCGTTATTTACGGTATTTTAAATGACAGAAAGTGACGTCAGTTGTGGCGCTCATTATCCCCTAAACTGTGTAACTTTAATTTTTTTTATTTTGCATTTTACTAGTTTCTTTATCTGAAAATTGTCAAACAGCATTATTTAATGTTAATTTATTGTCAAACGTCAGAAAACACCATCAGTTGCGACACTCATTATTCCCTAAACATAACTTTTAATAAAAATTTGTTTTATTTTGCATTTTACTAGATTTCTTATTTGAAAAACTGTTAAACGGTTCAGGTGTGTTTAATCAGGGTTGGAGCTAAACTCTGCAGGGACACTGGCCCTCCAGGACCGATTCTGCCCAGGCCTGCCCTAAATGGCGTAACTTAAATTTGTTTATTTTTTTCTTTTGCATTTTACTAGGTTTTCTTTAAATGATCAAATAACGTTATTTACGGCATTTTAAATGACAGAAAGCGACGTCAGTTGTCCACTAAACAGCGTAACTTTAATTTTTTTATGCTGCATTTTACTAGTTTCCTTATCTGAAAATTGTCAAATGGCGTTATTTAATGTCAATTTATTGTCAAACGTCAGAAAGCGGCATCAGTTGCAGCGCTCATTATCCCCTAAACCAGACCTGGGCAAACTCGGTCCTAGAGGGCCCGTGTCTCTGCAGAGTTTAGCTCCAACCCTGATAAAACTCACCTGTTTGTAACTTTCTAGTAAACCTGAAGACACTGATTAGCTTGTTCAGGTGTGTTTAATCAGGGTGAAGCTAAACTCTGCAGGAACACCGGCCCTCCAGGACCGATTCTGCCCAGGCCTGCCCTAAACGATGTAACTTAAATGTTTTTTTTTTTAAATTGTCAAACTGCTTTATTTACGACATTTTAAACGAGAAAGCGGCGTCAGTTGCAGCACTCATTATCCCCTAAACGGCGTAACAAATTTATTTATTGTTTTATTTTGCACTTTACTAGATTCCTTATTTGAAAATTGTCAAACGGCATTATTTGCGGCATTTTAAATGACAGAAAGCGACGTCAGTTAAGGCACTCATTATCGAAAATTCATTTAAGTTACGCCGTTTAGAGGATAATGAGTGCCACAACTGACAGCGCTCTCTGTAGTACAACATCATTTGGGGCAGAACTGGACAAGTTCTATCCTGGAGGACCGGTGTCCCTGCAGAGTTCAGCTCCAACCCTGATAAAACTCACCTGAACAAGCTAATCAGTGTCTTCAGGTTTACTAGAAAGCTACAAACTGGTAAGTTTTATCAGGGTTGGAGTTAAACTCTGCAGGGACACCAGTCCTCCAGGATAGACCTTGTTCAGTTCTGCCCTAAACGGTGTTGTACGACAGAGAGCGCTGTCAGTTGCAGCACTCATTATCCCCTAAACGGCGCAACTTAAATGAATTTTTTTATTTTGCATTTTACTAGTTTTATTTAAAAATTGTCAAACTGCGTTATTTACAGCATTTAAACGACAGAAAGTGACGTCAGTTGCGGCACTCATTATCCCCTAAATGGCATAACTTGCATTTATTTTTTTATTTTGCATTTTACTAGATTCCTTATTTGAAAATTGTCAAACGCTGTATTTTGCGGCATTTTAAATGACAGAAAGCTACGTCAGTTGCGGCACTCATTATCGAAAATTCATTTAAGTTACACCGTTTAGGGGATAATGAGTGGCGCAACTGACAGCGCTCTCTGTCGTACAACACCGTTTAGGGCAGAACTGGGCAAGGTCTATCCTGGAGGACCAGTGTCTCTGCAGTGTTTAGCTCCAACCCTGATAAAACTCACCTGAACAAGCTAATCAGTGTCTTCAGGTTTACTAGAAAGCTACAAACTGGTGAGTTTTATCAGGGTTGGAGTTAAACTCTGCAGGAACACTGGCCCTCCAGGATAGAGCTTGCCCAGGTCTGCCCCAAAGGGTGTTACATGACAGGAAGCACAGTCAGTTGTAGCACTCATTATCCCCTAAACGGCACAACTTAAATGAATTTTTTTGTGTATTTTACTAGTTTTATTTTAAAATTGTCAAACTGCGTTATTTACGGCATTTTAAATAACAGAAAGCGACGTCAGTTGCGGCACTCATTATCCCCTAAATGGCGTAACTTACATTTATTTTTTTATTTTGCATTTTACTAGATTCCTTATTTGAAAATTGTCAAACGGCGTTATTTGCGGCATTTTAAATGACAGAAAGCGACGTCAGTTGCGGCACTCATTATCGAAAATTCATTTAAGTTACGCTGTTTAGGGGATAATGAGTGCTGCAACTGACTGCGCTCTCTGTCATACAACACCGTTTAGGCCAGAACTGGGCAAACTCTATCCTGGAGGGTCGGTGTCTCTGCAGAGTTTAGCTCCAACCCTGATAAAACTCACCTGAACAAGCTAATCAGTGTCTTCAGGTTTACTAGAAAGCTACAAACTGATGAGTTTTATCAGGGTTGGCGTTAAACTCTGCAGGAACACCGGCCCTCCAGGATAGAGCTTGCCCAGTGCTGCCCTAAACGGTGTTGTACGACGGAGAGCGCAGTCAGTTGCGGCACTCATTATCCCCTAAATGGCGTAACTTACACTTATTTTTTTATTTTGCATTTTACTAGATTCCTTATTTAAAAATTGTCAAACGGCTTTATTTGATGCATTTTAAATGACATTCATTATCAAAAATTGTCAAACAGCGTTATTTACGGTGTTTTAAACCTAATTTAGGCCTTCAGGTTAGGTCGGTACATGGTCGTGCAGCAATTTAACTGAGGTTACCACTACTAACGTTACTAATTTTGCTGCGGTTGTTGTTTAACGTTACATTTTCTCACTCACCACAAGACAGGAGCGGCGGACTCTTCTTCTTCCATCAAATCCGCGAATCCGTGACTTGCTGGCCTCTAGCAGACATTCATCGCACATGGCTTTGCTGTACTTACTCATGGTAGTAGCCGCATCGCTTAATCGCTCGTTTGCAGCGTTGATTCGGGCGTATTTCTTCTCTTGTCTATAATCATCGTGTAGCGTGCGGTGGAGAGGAGATTCTCCCAGTCGATACCACTTTTCGTCCCATTGACTTTCATTCAGAAAAGCAAACGCGTGCAAAAGTTTGGCGTTTCGCTGCATTGCACATTTAAAGCTTCGTGAAACCGTGTGACCAATAGCAGATCGATACGTCACCGCGTGACCTAGTAGCTAGGTGTTGGCTAGAAAGAATACAGCTCTTGCTACTGGGCATGCGCACATAAATCTAACGTTATTTTTGTCACACTGTACAACAATAACACTTTTTTTTTTTTTAATTATAGTAAGGGCTACGTTTATGGTTGGGGTAGGTGTAGACGTTATAAAACACAGTCTAATAGCTAGAACAATTCATTTCATTGTTAGTTTCCGGTCGGAGTTGCATCCCTTGGGAGAAACGAGTCTTTTCGAAGCCTGACAAGGAGACGAGTGAAGAATCCAGAATGTTCGATGAAGTGGAAAAATAAACAAACCAGTTGGGTTAAAATAACCCAACCCGCGTGTTCAGTGGTGAAAGAACCCCTAGAGTCCATTTGACCCAGCATGATCAACCCAACTGTGTGTTTACAGTATCTCAAACAACCCAGAATTTTGACCCAGCACAATTAACCCAACAATGTGTTCACAGAAATAACCCAGCACTTTTTAGTGTGTAATTAACTCAGTATAAAAACAGTCAGTGGAAAGTCTCCACTCTGACAAACGACTTTGTAAGCCTTTTTAGCATGTGTTATTTTTAAGGCTCGTTATAAATTATTTAGTTGTATTGTCCTTAATTACTTCTTCGGTTAATATACGTAAAGTCTTTCATTTATTTATTTTTGTTTAAATTAGGTGACTTTCTTTACTTTGCATTCTTCTTTTTTTTTCTTTTTTTTTTTACTTTGAACTTTTGACATATTATTTAGGCCAATTTGTTGTTTTATTTGTTGGTTTTAATCATATTTCTTGTTTATTTACTTGTTATTTTACTTTTACATTTAATAGTTTAGAAGACGCTTGTCTAAAGGATAGAACAATATTTGGCCGAGATACAACTATTTGGACATCTGGAATCTGAGGGTGCCAAAAAATCTAAATATTGTTACAATTAAGTCCTTTGTAATGCATATTACTAATCAAAACTTAAATTCTGATATATTTATAGTAGGAAACTTACATAATATATTCATGGAACATGATCTTTACTTAACATCCCAGTGATTTTAGGCATAAAAGAAAAATCGATCATTTTGACACATACAATGTAGTGCTGGCTATTGCTACAAATATACCCGTGGTACTTAAGACTGGTTTTGTGGTCCAGGGTCACATATAAGCAATTAAACAAACAAAAGTGCACTAATGTGTAAGTGCTGAGTTAGTCTAACGCGTAATAATATATTTTTTATTAGTGGTCTCTCGGTTGCAAACACAGATGTCAAGTTGTTTTCAAACGTGTCGATAAACCATATTTAAATATAACATTTAATAGAGAGAGAGAGAGGCATCTGGTGGTCTTGGAAGATATTACAGGTTAATTCCATCGTTAATGTTTTTTGACTTTCCTATGGGGTTCCATTTGTGCCAAAAAAGAGGCGACTGCTTTGTGCTTTGTACTACACATTTGTCTTTGTCTACAGTTATTGCCTAAGTATTCAGGTAAATCAGTATATGTTGACGCAGTATGTTGTCTTGGTTGACGCTGCCTTTAATCTGTCGCCCTGTCGCCTTTTCTGTTTTTTACTGTTGTCCTAATCCGTCATTTTGTTCTGTCGCCCTGTTCTGTCGCCTTTATTCTTAATAACTTTACCGTCAAACCTTGTTCTGTCGCCTTATTCTGGCTTCAATGCTTACTGTCATCCTAACTGTCGCCTTGTTCTGTCGCCTTTATGGGTCATCCTTACTACCGCCCCAGGTTCTGTCGCTTTATTCTTGCCGCGTTTACTGACGGGCCCCAAGCCAGGGCCATCCCAACTGTCGCCTTGTTCTGTCAGTCCTGTTCTGTCTTTTATTCTGTCATGCTTACCGTCGTCCTGTTCTGTCGCCTTTATTCGTCATGCTTACTGGGCTGTCAGTCCTGTTTCCGTCATCCTAACTGTGGTCTTGTTCTGTCGCCTTATTCGGGTCATCCTTACTGTCGTCCTTGTTCTGTCGCTTTTTATTCTGTCAGCGTTTACTGGACGCCCTGTTCTGTCATCCTAACTGTCGCCTTGTTCTGTCGCCCTGTTCTGTCGCCTTTATTCTGTCATGCTTACTGTCGGTCCTGTTCCTTGGCCATCCTAACTGTCGCCTTTGTTCTTGTCGCCTTATTCTGTCACACAATATGCTTACTGTCGTCCTGTTCCGTCATCCTAACTGTCGTCTTGTTCTGTCGTCTTATTCGGTCATCCTTACTGTCGTCCTGTTCTGTCGTCTTATTCTGTCGTCTTATTCTGTCATCTTTACTGTCGTCTTGTTCTATCGTCAACCACCCAGCAAAAACTCGTCGAAACGACGTCGTAAAGACAATGCCAGACGTCTAAACTGCCTTAAAATTAGGTGGAAAAGGGAAAGACGAAACGACGTCTTTTTCAGGTCTATAAAAAGTCGTCCAAATTACGTCTAAATGTGGTTATAAAGTGAAAGTTAAAACATACCAAAACATATTGACACATTAAATACATTTTTCACCTAAAAAAAAAAAAAAACTTTTCTGATCACATGCCTGCATTTGATCAAACACACCGTAAAAAAACAGTAATATTATGAAATATAACTACAAAAATATTTGTTTTCTACGGTGACCGGGAGGGGACACCTTCGGTTCGCGTTTGTCGTGGCCATGACAACTCGTGGGAACGTGATATTATGTCGTGGCCCCGAGATCATTTTGTCGAGGTAACGACATCCTTATGTCGTGGCCACGAGATGCTATGATGAGGGAACGACATCCATTTCACGAGTTTAATGCATAAACAAACCTGCGTGACCATAGTAACCCGGGATTATCAGAGATAGGTTTATTAATATTTTATTTTGAATTAAGGAATTATTATATTAATTATTATAGAAATTAATACAATATTAAATGATAATATTATGCGATGCTGTCTACGCGAATGTTGTCTGTGCCCGATGTTAACAGCATTCAAAAGAAGTTGATCATTAATAAATATTACATAAAGTATATCAAATAGTCCTACAAACATTTAATGCATCCCACAGTCTTGTAAGTCCATTAACTGATCCTCTTTTTTTCTGTAATATTTGTATCATTCCTTTGTATTCCTTATTTTTTTTACCTTAATTTCTATCTTTTTACTTAAAGTTTTGAATGTAAATGATACAGTAAAAATTTGAATATGCTATATGACTGGGCTTTTTACTGGAATGCAGTTTAAAGGTTGAATTTGACATATATTCTATTTTATTTCGTCTAATTAATAGACTAGCCTATATATTGACGTAGTTTCATTTGTAAATCATTTATCGTCACACACAGGCATAAATACAATCAAAACTTCTGTCAAAACTTTATTGGCATAATTGTGGTTTACAGTATTTGCAAAATATAGCAAATACTAGCATATAGGGCCTACAGAACGTTA
>VONZ01003697.1:0-17715 GCA_012976165.1 Labeo catla | reverse complement strand
TTTTTGCACCCTCAGATTCCAGATTTTTAAATAGTTGTATCTCAGCCAAATATTGTCCTATCCAAACAAACCATACATCAATTGAAAGCTTATTTATTCAGTAAATCCCAGTTTTAAAAAAATTACACTTGGGACTAGTTTTGTGGTCCAGGGTCACATATGTGAAAATCAGCTGAGAATTGAACAAATAGCTGTAACATGGTTCAGATGAAGATAGGAATCACATCTTTGTGGCAGTTTTTGCTCGTGATTAATGGCATAATACCTGAATTTGAATCTGTATCAAACTGTCTCTATTCGTGTACCTGCAGGCGTTTTGGGACAAAATGTGCATCGTGCCAGCAAGGGATTCCCCCGACGCAGGTGGTCCGGAAAGCTCAGGACTTTGTGTACCACCTTCACTGCTTCGCCTGCGTAATGTGCAGCAGGCAGCTGGCCACCGGTGATGAGTTCTACCTCATGGAGGACGGGAGGCTCGTGTGCAAGGAGGACTACGAAACAGCCAAACAAAATGGTGAGCTGCTGGCTTCAGATGAGTGTAAATCAAATATGCAGTACAATTTGAGTTTGTAACATTTTAAAAATGAATGTTTGTGTTATAATTTGAGAAAGTATTTCTATAAAAGCAGTCAGATGTCTATATCAGAATTTCAGAAATGACCCTGGACAACAAAACTAGTCATAAGGGTCAATTTTTTTTTAAATTGAGATTTAATAAGAGATTAAAAAAAAACTTTCACTGATGTATGGTTTGTCAGGATAGGACAATATTTGGCCCGAGATACAGCTATTTTAAAATCTGGAATCTGAGGGTGCAAAAAAAAAAAAAATCTAAATATTGAGAAAATCGCCTTTAAATTTGTCCAAATATAGTTCTTAGCAATGCATATTACTAATCAAAAATTAAATTTTGATATATTTATAGTAGGACATTCACAAGATATCTTGGAATATGATCTTTACTTAATATCCTAATGATTTTTGGCATAAAAGAAAAATCGATAATTTTGACCCATACAATGCATTGTTGGCTGTTGCTACAAATATACCCGTGCTACCTGAGACTGGTTTTGTGGTCCAGGGTCACAAATATGCTCAGTAAGTAACGTAATAATTATATCTATCTATCTATCTATATTGCTGAACTGGCACATAATATTGCTGTGGTATACAGATGCATTGTCCCAACCTCGCCCCACATCGCCGGATTTTCTGTCCTAATTGGAAATCATTCTGTCAGCAAAGTTCAGGAGTGGAGATGGTGTAATTAACTTCTTCTTTTACAATCATATAGAGGCACTGAGAGATCAGAGGAGGCAACAGGATGGTAGTAAGGAGACAAAATCATCATTAACTACAGTCTAGTGGGGTCTCAGTGTCTGGCATATTAAGTCCCTCTGTGATCTGACCTCTCATGGATCTGCCTCTGAAAGCCCCTCACGCTGTATTTATGGAGATTTCTGTGGGCTGTTGATTGATTATATTAAGTGATGCAATGCACTTTTACGGTAGGGCCCCAATAACTCGCACTGGCATGCCATTCTCAGGGGAGATTTATTCCCTCTTCCGCCACAGTGTGACAGTTTCAGGAGAGTATCGACTGGCCATGTGTGAGCACTTCCACTCAAAGCATCCCACAAACTCTTCTTTACTCGTACCTCACGGTAGATGAGCTCCTGACATTTTGCCTCGTGCTGGAGAAATTTCCTTCAGTTCAACTGTGAATCAGTTTAGTTAGATTTAAATTTTTATTCACTTTTTTGAGCTCAGTTCTGCTCATACTAGCTTTCACCTATATGATTGTGTTTTTCATTTCAACAGTTATTTAAGTTTATTTAAAAGTTGGTTATTTAAAATATTATGAACTTCTTAGAGAACACTTTACTATTTTACATTTTTTTTTACGCTAATCAGCATACTGGAATGATTTCTGTAGGATTATGTGACACTGAAGACTGAAGTAATGGCTGCAAAAATTCAGCTTTGCATCACAGGAATAAATGATATTTTAAATTGTTTTTTTAAACTGTAATAATATTTCGAAATACTATGTTTCAACTATATTTAGATGTAAATGTAGTATTGGTCAGCATAATATATAATGTAAAAATACTTTGTTCCCCATCCTAATATGCAAGACATACAGTCAAATCAAAATTTATTCAGACACTTTCAACATTTCTCACATTATCACTATAGTTTAGAAAATGGTAATGAAATATAACAAGAACTCAGAGTTAAACTGTGTCAGAACAAATTCATCTTGATAATGTCAGATAACTTTGATAGAAAGGTATGTAATGGATTACAATCAACCAAAAATTCAGACAACTGTTAATACGACAATATTTACACAACTATCAATACTTTATTGACCAATTACCAAGCAATGCTTAATTTTGTTCAGTTTGTGGTGTAAAAAGGTTGCATTGGCAATTAAAGAAAAAAAACTTAAGCAAAACATGGTCAGGTCAAAGTGTCTGAATAATTTTTGGTGACAATTTTTTATCAATTTTACTGGTAGTCCACTTTATGAAGAATTTGGGGGTATAATATGTCACAGTTTACTTAATTTTGCTATCCTCGCTTACATAAATGAACTATAGTGTCCTGCACTCACTAGTAAAAAAAAATCAACAATTATATCTGGAGTCTGAATATTTTTTGGTTTGACTGTATATAAATAAGTGGGGGTGGGGCTATTTGTTTGACCAACCAATGGCAGACGGGGCATCACTTACAGTTCTGTTTAGCATCACAGAAATGTCACACTTTTAAGTTTTTCAAATTTGTGTGTTACAGATGATTCAGAGACAGGAGCAAAACGTCCACGAACCACCATCACAGCCAAACAGCTGGAGACGCTCAAAAGCGCCTATAAGAACTCGCCTAAGCCAGCACGACATGTACGCGAGCAGCTCTCTTCAGAAACGGGCCTGGACATGAGAGTAGTGCAGGTGAGACTATAAGTCACACTTAAAGTGTTTAATATGATTAAATGTCTGTCTGTGTTTTTACTGAGGCTTGTCTGTCTACAGGTGTGGTTTCAAAACAGGCGAGCAAAAGAGAAACGGCTGAAGAAGGATGCTGGGCGGCACCGCTGGGGTCAGTTCTACAAAAGCGTCAAACGCAGTCGAGGGTCTAGTAAGACGGAGAAAGAGAGCTCAGCCGACGATGCAGGACTCAGCGACAGCGAGCTTAGCTTCAGAGGTGAGTCTGTTTGCATCTCCCATGATGCCTTTGCTTTCTCTCTCTTCGTATTCTTTTAAAAAACATTTCTTATTTCCCTTCATGCATTCATTTCCTATGCCTTTTATTTTAAACGTATGCCACTTGGTGAATTGTTTGGAATATTCAAATGAGGTTTTTGGTTCTTCTACGTGTTTTTATGATTATTTCATTTTTGTCAGCCTGTTTTGAGAACTCATAAAAGTCTAGAGTCGCTTTCAAAGGGAGGCCGTGTTTACGAGAAATGAAAGCAGCGATGCACAAACTCTATAAAATTGGTGAAGCTTTTAGTCGATTAGAGAGGAAGCACACAGGGCCTTTGTTGTTGTTGAAAGAACAGAGTCTGGTTGCGCTTCTGTGCGTGCGGAGAGTAAATCACAAATGCTCATCGCGTCTCAGATATTTCCAGAAGCATGTGATCTCGCTTTTAAACTGGATATTTATGAGGTCTTTGTCATGACTGCAATTCTTCGTTTTCTGTGTGTAAGAGCATCTGCAGTGCCTTGCAAATGTATTCATACCCCTATTCATACATGTTTTTAACATCTTTGCAAATTTATTAAAAATAAAAAACTTAAATGATTCCATTGCATAAATATTCACACCCTTACCTGGGACAGTTGAAATTTATCTCAGGAGCATTCATATTGGTTCTAGATTGTACTAAACTTTGAGCGAAGTTATCCTGTGGGAAATTAAATGGGTATGATTTGGAAAGGGACACACATCTTAATAAAAGATCTTACAGCTGAAAATGCATATCAGAGGAAAAAAAAAACCTGAGGTTCCTTCTGTTTTTCAGTGGCAGGGACTGAGGGACTTGTTAGAGTAGAAGAAAAGCTCAGTGCACCAAAATATAGAGATAGCCTTAATAAAAACCCTGTCCAGAGCATTCAGAACCTCAGACTGGGCAGAAGGTTCACCTTCCAACAGGACAATGACCCTCAGCACACAGCAAGAATGGCTTATAGACAACTCTGTGAATGTCCTTGAGTGGCCCAGCCACAGCCTGGGCTTGAACCCAATCAAACATTTCTGAAGGAACCTGAAAATGTCTGCCAGCCCCCATCCAAGCTGATAGAGCGTGAGAGGTGAAGAGATGAAGTGAAGAATGGTGGATAACAGCCAAATGTTGATGGACAAATCTTGTTGCATCATACCCAAAAAGACTTGAGGCTGTAAAGGTGCTTCAACTATGTACTGTGTTAAGGGTATGAATACTTATGCAATGTACTTATTTCAGTTTTTATTTATAATAAATTTATGAAGTTGTGACAATTATGTTTTTGCTTTGTCGTTATGGTGCATGGAGTGTAGATTGATGTGAAAAAAAAGTAATTTAAACAGTTTAACATAAGGCAGCAACATAAAACATGAAAAAAGGGGTATGAATACTTTCGCAAGGCATTGTATATGCTACATTTAAAATCAAATTTGCTAAGTAAAATGGTAATATTGTGAAATATTATTACAGTTTAAAATAACTGTTTTCTATTTTAGTGTATTTTAAAATCTAATTTATTCCTGTGACAGCAAAGCTGAATTTTCAGCATCATTACTCCAGTCTTCAGTGTCACATGATCCTTCATAAACTATTCTAATATGCTGATTTGGTGCTCAAGAAACATCTTATTTTTATGAATGTTGAAAACAGTTGTTAATGCTTAATATTTCAGTGGAAACTGTGATATGTTTGTTTTCAGGATTCTTTAATGAATATAAAATTCAAACAGATATTTTTTATAACATTATAAATGTCTTTACTGTCACTTTTGATCAATTTAATGCATCCTTGCTGAATAAAAGTATTAATTTCTATAAAAAATGTAAAAATGAACTCCAAACTGTTGAACAGTATTGTACACTATATCAGCCTACTATAACTGTATTACTATTTCAGTCTTTCTATTTCAAAATTTCATGATCAATTAGATTCTAATTTCTTTGTAAATAGTTATAAAATTTACTAGCAATTTCTGAGTGAAAACTGTTTCTACACAAATTTTTTTCTGTGTAGTTGTATTTCTTGTGGAAACAATCTTGAAACTGGTTTTGTCTTCTCTCTCTAACAGAAGACCAGATCCTCTCAGACCTTGGTCATGCTAATGGCTTGTACGGAAGCGTCGGAGACGTCACGAACGGCAACATGCTCAACGGGAGCTTCTCCCTGGAGGGGGGCGGGCAGCCTTACCATGACCTGCGGGCAGGAAGTCCCTACGGCCTGCCGCAGTCCCCCTCATCCATCACTTCCCTCCCAGGCCACACCCCGCTGCTCAACAACTTAGGCTTCAACATGGACGGCATCATGGGTCAGGGCGGACAGCCCAACGTAGGTCAAGCTCTGAGAGCGATGGCCGGGGGACCCACCTCTGACCTGTCGACAGGAAGCAGCACGGGCTACCCAGACTTCCCCACCAGCCCTGCCTCGTGGCTTGATGAAATGGACCACTCCCAGTTCTGAGGATCAAAGGTCATAATGGAAAGTGGACAAAAAATTGGAAGATTTTATAAGACATCTTTCCCAGAACTGGCGACGTTTGCGTGGCGAGGCCCAAAACGGCACCTAGTTTAACACGGTGGCTTGACCTTGCTGAATGGCGTGCTGATACGAGCAACCCGCCATGGAATGTCTGCGCTGTATCATAATTTTGTAACTCATATTTTTTCATTGTTCTCAAAACTGGATTGGACTATTTCCAGCATGAAATGACGTGCAGCTGCGAATGGCGTTCGAACCCCAGACCACCCTGGAAAAACAATCACGATGCACCACGTTTTTGAGAACAAGAGGGTCCATGCATGTTTCCGAATGAGGAAGAGAACCGTCCACGTTCAAAATGGCGACGCACTTTACTGTATGTTCCTCCTCGACTGCACACGGCAGGCTGAATACGGGAAAGAGAGGAGCGCACCGAACAAGGAGAGATATTTAAACAAGTGGCACAAGTGTATCTTTCCTACTTACAAGGGTTTGGGATTTTAAAGGTTGAAACTTTCTAAACGGCTCTACTAGAGTACGGCCCTTCACATTAGGTCTGAAGAATAGATAAAAATTATTTTTAATAAGGATGAATCCGCATGCACTGCTCTGAGTTGTCATAAAAATCTCAGTGTCAATGGTCCCTGTCCGTTCAGTGTTTTTTTGTGAACTTCAGGCATCCTGACTCAGCAATGAAACTAGTTTAAAAGACTAAAATTAAAGTTAATATTTATTTCTGGTACTGTTCATTTTTATTACCATTTGTTTCCCTCATTTCCTAATCATTGCTTTATGAGCAAAAATGGATATCAGAGCAGATGACAAGTGGATTTCTATTTCACAGACACAAGTACCTTAATGGCCGGACCAATATTATCAAGCAAAACATGTAAAAGGGAAACTTACACTGTATTTTTTTCTTATTTGACACATTTAAGCAACAACTATGAGGATTTAGTGTTATTTATTCCTGTCATGGGTACCGCTGTCAGTATTATGAGGAGTTGGATAATGGGAAAGAGTATAGTGAGATTATGTAAAACTGGTGATACAACTGTAAACATGAGGAATCTTGTGGCAAAATTTGGACCCACATAATGAAAAACTGAGTAAAGATGACGTTATGCTGAAAGAGTGAACATATAAGCTAACAAAGAGCAACATGGAAAAAAAGAAAAATAACCATTCAGAAATGTTTTGTTGAATCTATGTTGAGTCTCAATGGCTGTAAATTTTGTAAAGTCTCAAAAAGTGTCGACAGTCTTGTTTCATGAGCACTATTTATTGCTATGGATCTTTGAAAAAAAGAGCACTGAATTTAGTCCTATATGCCTTCTGTCCAATGGTATGAATTGTGTACAGTCAAATCTATATGGAGAAATAAAGCGAATCGTCTTTGGGTTACTGCGATGTTCTTTTTTTATTCACTTCATGCTTTTATTAATCTTGGATGTAAAGTTAAACACAGCTTAGTATAACACAGAATAGTTGTTTTTGTAGTAAATAAGTTTTGATTTCCACTCAAATAACCAAATACAATACACATATTAACCTTTTTCTTAAACGCGGAAGTAAGCCTATGGGTGAGATTATCCGCTTTAGAGAAATAAGAGAAGAACAATGTGCAGTAAATGGTAAAACTATTTCCACTACAAACCAGTGTGTTCATAATTAAGATAATACATTAAAATAACATGGTAAGACACACCAATTTGCAGTATCAAGTAGCAAAACAAGCTGTTTTGTACAGCTAAAAATAGCTGGATGTGGATGAGACCGGAAGCCAGACCCATAAAATTTACAAATGGCTGCGTCCGCTTTTACGGGAAAAATAAGGTGGATGGAGGGTTTGCACTTATGTCACGATTTGGTCAGTTACTCAGATGCATGGCCATACCAGCGAAACTCGATGTAAACAACACTGAATACCTTGTTCTGCTAATTTATGCTGTTTAAACCACGGGAAAGACGTGTGTGTGGAAGCTTCTAACTCATAAGGAAGAACTTGGTAAGCAGTAAAGGGCGCAATATTTTGACAAACTAAAGTTAATAGGTGGTAAAGATATGTACGAGCAGTATAGATTAAGATATTAGCCTAATATTTCACCTACCTGACTGGAAATGATAAGAACAAACTTGAATGTTGTCAAGATTCTTGCCCCGGAAATCCTGGTTCGGTTTGCCCAACCATAAACGCCTTTTGTTCCTCAGACAGTCTTCTGCACTCTTCTCTTTTGGCAGTCTATAGTATTCCAAAGGTCTGACCGATTAGTACAGCCCAAAACATGACAATAATTGACCATTTTTAGCAGCAATAATCAGCAAAATATGCACGTTTCGTTCGGTCCAGTGGCACTGTTTACGTTCTGTGCCGCCAAAATGGCGATTAATGACACTTGAGAAATAAGAGAAGAATAACAACATGCAGGAAACGGCAAAACTGTTTGCACAAACCAGTGTGTTTATAATTAGGATAATACATTAAAATAACATGGGTATATAATATAAATATATATCATGGTGTGTGTATACACATATAAAGAGATCCAATGCAAAAGCCTCTAAAAGCCATCTTAGTCAAAAATGAGATAACGATACTGAGTGAATATCTCCACACATAATATATGTTCATCCATTACTTTCACTTCAAATGCGCTAAATCCCAGCCCCAACCCATTCAGAAGTACCAGTACTTACACAGAAACCTATACATAGTAGCCAGAAGGAAATGTTAATTTTAAAGAAAAACGTCAGACTTAGAAGGTTTTGCATCCGAGCTCTTCATATATGTACTTATGTATAAGGAAAAATCTCAAAACGCTAGCTTTCTGAGCGATCTGGTTTAAAATAATTAAACTAGACTACTGATGTCACCATGTTTAATGTCATCTTAATTAAATCTGCCATTTGGTAGAAAAATAAAAAGGAATTGACCAATCAGGGTTTTGAAGTTTTTATGAGGGGCTCTAGCTGAATTACTTCAGTCACAATGTAAATAGCACAGGAGTATTTTCGTACTTAATATTTTGCATATTTCAAGCAATAAAAGAACAGATTTTTTTATTGTTTGGTAAATTGGTGGTATTGTTCACGTCAACAAATATTCAGTTCGCGGTATTAGCTACAAAAACATTTTGGTTATGTGGGAACAAAAGGATACAATTTCTGCAAAGCCCGCCACACACATAAACATGTGGAACTTTTATCAGACACACATCTGTTCGCCGGTTCCACACGCTCATCCTTCTGCTTCCATAGACTGTAGCAGATTGCTGTTTAGTCAAACCTTCCCTAATCCTCTAAATGTTACCTAATTGTAAACTGCTCTGTGAAATGAGGACAAACAGGCTGCCTGACGTTCACAACTGTGAGTAACATTGAAAACATTCAAAAAGATGTACACTTTTAGTCAGGTGATTTTGATGGATTGGATTCGATCCGTTTGGAAACGCGCATTCTATTTACAAAAACAAAGCAACATAATTATGTATAAACATATAGACTCCAGGTGCAATTAAACCTTTAGCGTCTTGTATGGCTCTCAAAACCGCTTCCCAAGTTATTCAATTAGTAAAAGGCGTTTTATAAAACAGTAAACTTATAGCATTGATAATTAGGTTACATTTTAGCATGTGCTTAACTGGAAAACAGAGGAGGCGTATCGATTTCATGAGTATGAAAGCTGTATTTGTGGAAAAAGGATATCAAAACAGGCGCTCTTCGCAGAGAAACACGCCACAAACAAGCTGATTTCACTCAGCCATTGATTGGGGCTGCCGCGGCCATTAATGTACGGCCTTTAATAGTTCAGTCTTACAAAGATAAACAGCGACAAAGACAGTTGGGATAATTTACACGCCACTTACAGCACTAGTATACATATAAATCTGAGCAAATTCCTGCACCGTTGCTTTTGCAAAGATGACAAACACAAGCGCAAATGCCATTATCATCGATCTGCGAGCTTTTATTACGAACTTCCTGAAGCCAACGATTCACCAACCTCCCGGGTGAGAAGGAATAAATTAACATGCAAATAGTTATTCAGCCTAAATTTAATCTGGGCTGCTGCATAGACGGGGTATTTTTCTCTTGAGTATGATGGCGTTCACTGGCATCTTGTTTGCCATTTTAATTCAACAGCCATACAAATAAAGAAAGGGTCATTTTGCAAGGACAAGCGGTCACGTGTTAGTATTACTGTAGAGGTGTAGTGGGCAGTTCTCATTTGCATTTGATGTAATAAAGAAGCCCGAGCTCAAGTTGATAGCCTACTCAATGCATCAGATTGACCTCGGCCTTGATTGACTGGAACTCATGTTTATTACTTAGCGCTCTGGAATACTTGATTCTGATTGGTCAATGCACTTTTCAGCGTTTGAAATGTTATAATATTCAACGTCATCAATGGAAAGGGTATCAGAACACTTACTAGGTTCATCCCAATTCGTGTACTTGTTTCATACACTACATGGTTGAGTAGCCTACATAGTGCGTAAGTGTGTAGTTGGCTATTTGAGACGCAACTACATATTGAGTGCTGGGGAGATCACACATTTTTGTAAGCCAAAACCTGCGAGTTTGCATTTAAGCACTTCTGGTTCCATCGCCTCAAATTCAGTGGGTTTTTAAACGAGTTTTTGGTTAATACATCAGTACCATTGTTAACATGTGGCTAAATTGGACTACAGAAGTTGTCTAGGATCAAAATTCATAAAAGTTGTTCATTGCTTGTTGGTCACAGCTCATTTTTTGCATTATTCAAAAGCCAATGGAAAAATCTTACTGTTTTTTTTTTTGTAGAGGGAACCAGGGTGATGTTAAGTTTTGGGTTGGTCTACAAAGACACATTATCACTGCAGCCTACTACAACATTTTTTTTTAGATAGATGGATATTAGTGGGATACTTTTCTGCATTTTATGCTGGCTGGCAAATTCTAAGCAAGGCTGGAGTGAAGCATTGCATTAAGAGTAGCCCACTACATGCCATTCCATTTATAAGCAGGACAACCGGCTGAATAGAGAAAGAGACAGACAAAAAGAGAGAAAGTGAAAGGGATGGACAGTGAGAGAGAGAAAGAGTGAGAGTAACAAACCTCCACCATCTGCCACTAATGGTGTTAGGGAAGCATCCAGAGAGGCGACTTGTAAAAATGCATAAACGTTAAGTAAAGAAAGCTGAGCAATATGGGACATGATTTTAGAGGAGTCCGTGTCAAAAGTGAAGAGCTCAGGGGGAAATTGAGGCACATAATGGAAACGTAATGGGCTTAGTGTCACTGTTGTGCAGACAAGCCCACGGAGGATGCCGTCAGCGGCATTGACCCTCCCCCAGCTCCGGCGGATTTATGGAAATTACCGGAATAAGGGACAAACAGCCTTCACAAACAAACCGATACCATAATTCCTGCCTGTCTATGGAATATCTAAAGCGACAGACAGAGGATCTTGCTCTTGAGGAGAGACGCAGCTCTACAGACTCAAACCCGGCTAATGTTTCCCATTCCTCCACTTGATCCCCTTTTTTATTCCATACGTCATACTCTGAGACTTAGTGATACCATTGTTTTTTTAACAAATGTGTATCAGCTAGAGCTTTGGGTATAACGAAGTTATAAAAATTTACTCACCCTCAGGCTATCCAAGATGTAGATGAGTTTCTTTCTTCATTGGAACAGAAATTTAGACCACTTACGGTGGATTATTTGCAGTGAATGGGTGCCGTCAGAATGAGAGTCTAAACAGCTGATGAAAATGTCGCAATAATCCACAAATATACATGATTCCAGTCCATCAGTTAACATCTTATGAAGCAAAAGATTTTGAGTTTGTAATAAATTCATGTGGATGGAGTCACATGGCTTACTTTTGGATTAATGTGATGTTTTTTTATCAGCTGTTTGGACTCTCATTCTGATGGCACCCATTCACTGCATAGTATCCATTGGTGATCAATTGATGCAATGCAAAATTAAACGAACAATGAACGATCCTCATCTACATTGATTTCTTTACTATTATTACATTTTTAATGTCTGGATCCTAAACTAACAATCAAAAAGTTGTTTTAAAGGGATGGATCATCCAAAAATAAAAAATTACCCCATGATTTACTCACGCTCATGCTCCTCTTGACTTATACTGGTATTTGGAGCTGGGTAGTAACTGATTACATGTAATCTGAATTAAATAATCAGCTTCCAAAAATAAAGTACTTGTAATTATATTAAATTACATTTTAAAATACTTGTAATCAGACTACAGTTTTTTTATTGATTACATGATTATATATTATTTACACAATAGCAATAAATTATTAATAATTTATTGATTGTCACTAATTCCTTATTTTCAACTTTTTTTTAAAACTATTTCTGAAATATCCTACTGTTTATGTACATAGTGATTTACAAAAAATCATTTCAAGGTTAAGAAGAGTTTCAATAATGCATCAACTACTGATGATCACATTAATTTTTATTTCAGTTATCACTCTGTAGGTTATTTAACCACATACCAGATATATTTACTTTACCGGAGATTCTAAAATAAATATTTTAATAATTAAGTAGCACATTTGCATGTTCATTGGTTCTCTGAGTTGGTTAATGGTCACATGACATGCAGGTAACAAAAAACATTTTTTTCACTTATTTTATTTTAATTGATTTTCAAATGATTTATTGTAATTTAACATTTATATGATTTCATTAATTATTAGCTTTTCATTAAACTAACAAACAAACAGCAGTTTGGGAAACCTTGACATAATATTCCAGTTGTTGATAACCACAAATGGAATATATTTTCTTACTCTTTGTATTTTCTTATCAATATAGTACAATATTATCCTATTTAAATTAATGTGTGTAGCGAATTTAGCTCAAAGGGAAATGTATATAAATAATTACAATTAATTATGATTAATTACAATTACTTATATCAGCTGCCAGTAGTAACTGTAGCAGAATCAATTTTCCATCAACTAATCTGTTCGCTCAGCGAACATTCAGTATAATCTTTATATCAACTCTAAGAAATGATATTTTCTTGGCCACAGAAAATAACTTTCTTAAAGTACCATTGCATTAGAGCAAGTAGCTCGAATCGGAATCGTAAAGGGACATTAATTTGCAAGGCAGAATCAGAATCAAAACTCATGTAATTTGTGCACAATAGTTTATTAACGAAGGACTAACACATAACTAATCTAAACAAACAAACATGAAATCACTCATACATGGGGAAGGGTCAGTGAGAAGCAGTTAGAGAGAGAGAAGGAGCATGAAGCTATGGAAAAAAAAGTCAGTTAACCACCTGCTGTGAAACCATCAGTGCTGTCTACAACTTATACTAAACCTCTGTATTGTTTAGTTAAATGTACGATACTTGCATTGCCTTGGTCGTTGAACAAGTGTCCAAATGCAGTCTCTGGTGAAGGTCTTGATGGTTGGAGCAGTGGTGGTTTTGGAATCGTGATCACGTTCTTCTGGGTCCTAAGAGTGATGAACTCCAAAGATGTTCTGACTCGATGGTGACTGGGAGTTTCATCCCATGTGACAAGTGAAGAAGAACCAAGAGCTGAGAGGGACTCAGCTGAAGTCCTGTGATCCTTGGGGAATGGAAAGACAAGGCCGCAAGGCCTGGCGCGTGCTTAGGGAAGTCCTGAAGAGTTCTAGCTCATCTTCTTAGGTTCTAAAAGAACCACTGACTGACTGAGGCGAGTCATGAAAATGAATTCAGGAGTTGAGTGGAAGTGTCTGGCTCTTAGTGGTCGAGAGCCAGTGTTGGGCCTGTCGGGCCTGCCAGGCACGCCCTGTGCCGGCTCAGGCTCCCCGTGGGTTCCTCCACACGGGCAGCAATCGGTAGATGTTGCAGACGAGTGAAGAGAGTGAAGAGAGGGAAGAACTAGGGAGGCGGTCAACCGTTTGCCTTTAAGCTCTCTGGAGGCTGCGCCTCCAGGAGGTCCATGAACCAATGGTAACTTTCACCTTCGGAGAGAAAGTTTATGACTCTTTGTCCGTGAGCATGGTATTTTGCATATGTAATTCGGCTGGGTGTTGATGCAAAAACTACTAGGTTTCTTAAAACACTAATATGTTGCATAGGTATCAACATCTAATTTACACCATCTTTTAGATCATCAACATACGAATTAAAAGAGACCAAACATGACATAGGTGCTTTATACAACTAGTCATCTATCATAACGCATGCATAAAACAGTAGAGAGACAAATAAAAATACAACAGACAAAATTAAAATACAATGCAGTAATACTGTACACAATGACCTGGGCTATGTGTGATAGGAAGGTCAAAGAAAGGTTTGTCTGTGAATGAATAGGAAAGAGTCTATAGGCATTGTGTCTTTCCTATGGCAAATGTAGCATGGGCAGATGTGCATTCCTTGAAGCAATAAAACCTGTGGTATCAGATCGTTGTCCTGGCAACTGAGCCCTTTTGGGGTGTCAGTTGCTTTGGGGGGGGTTTGTCTCCAGAGCTCCAGCATGTAGCTGGCCTGTTGTGTTTAAAGACTATTTGTAACAATTAATGTATGTCTGATTGGTCCAGACGCTACATATCTTCCCCCCTTTCGAACGTTGTTGTCTGTCCAACAGACAACAGCGAGCGATGTCCGAGGTGCAGAACAATCAGACACGCACCTGTCACTCATGGCTGGGAGAGAGCGGTGGCTCTCTGGCTGTTGGTGCCACTAGGAGTGGTTACGGTGCTGTCAGGTGGTGTGCTGTGATGGTGTAGGCAGTAGCAAGGTGCGGGTCCTTGAGATTGTGCAGCAGGTGTCGTGGCAGTGTCACCTGTCGTCCTGAGGTGATTTGGCATGGGTCAAATGGTTGCTTTAGGTGTTGTTTGAAACAACTGGTTGAACTCTCACTTGTGAGAGGGCAGGTGATTCCGAGGGTCTCAGGGAATCGTAATGGAGATGGTAGTGTGAAGAGAGTTTCAGACTGACCTAGTGATGATGGCAGGAGGGCAGCAGGTGGTTGTTAGCCCTCTGTTCTGCTTGAACGTCACTAAAAGTCTGATGTTGGCAGTGTTGCTTTGCTTTGGTGGCAACACTGGTTTAAGCTTGCCTGAGTTGTGTTGGCAGAGGTTTGGCTGTTGGGCCTGTGGGCCCGTTGCTCTATCCAACATTGTCTGGCTGCTCCTGGGGTGTCGGCTGGTTTTGCAGGCTGCTCCTCCCCTGGAGGAGTCTGATGCTGTGTTATGTTTGACAAGGAGTCAAAGTTTGTCCTTTCTGGTACTTCTCAGTGGAGTTTTGTTCAAGGAGCTCTTTTGCTAGTGTCAGCAGCTCCTGTAACTCAACAGTGGGTGTGTCCAGCTGTTGTTGTGCAGCCTCCATTTAGCACCTGTGTGAAGGGTGTGAAGGAGGATGTGGCTGACTGCTGCTGGACATACCGTGGTGTTCGCAGGCTGAGGATGCCCTTTTCCATGGCTCCTCCCAGTGGTTGGTCTGGAACCTGGGTCTGTTGCCATGGCGATGGTTATGTCCTCTGCTGGCTAGTGTCTTTCTGTAGAAGGGCCTGGCATTGTGGCAATGCTGGGTGCCTTCTGGTGCCTGCTTTGAATTCTGGGTTGTGCAGTCCAGAATCAGTGGGTTCTTACAAACACCTTTGGAGGAGGCCTTGTGCTTGTTAAAGGCCTTGTGTGTCAGGGCACGCAGTTGTTGAATAGGCATTGATTGAGGGCAGGCTAGAATGCCTAAATGGTGACTCACAATAGGATGCAGGTTTTGGAGGAAGAGGCTCTTGAAGCTGGTGTCCTCCTCCATCCCGGGTTCATTGCGAGCTCCGAAGTAAGCTCGTCGAAGTCTGTGGTAGTAAACATGTGGAGTTTCATACCGGCCCTGTTTGGTGTCCAGGGCAGCGATCAGTCCGTGTCCAGACTTTGGGTCTGAGAATTCCTTAATGATGGCTTGTCTTAGCTGCTGGTAGTCCGATTGGATGTGTCCTGGCTGTCGAGCCAGGAAGCGTCGCACCTCTGGGCTAGAGGTGATCCACAGCAGATAAAGTCTATTTTGGTAGTTCACACATTTCCAAGACTGAAGGAAAAATTTAATGTCTGTCATGTAGGCGTGGACGTCATGGTCTCCTGCAAGTTCTGGTGTGAATGCAGGGATGTTTCTCGCCATTCGATTGAGTTCTTTGAGTGTCACTTCATGTGTCACTTCAGAGTTCATCTGAATGAATTCTGTTCCTTCTGCGGCTTCAGAGGTTTCCTGGAAACTGACTTGTGAAGTGTTAAGCAGAAGGTCTTGGCTCCCCCCTTTGTATCTGTGTACAGGGGCATGGGGGTTTGCACTGCTGGCTGTGTGACGGGCAGCAGGGGGTCTTTTACTTGAGTCCATGCATAGTCGGTAAGACTGTTTCAGTTCTCTCTGAACCATGTCAAGCTCCTCTTTAATGTTGCCGAATTGCTGAGTCAGGGTTTGGACTTCAGCTCTGGCTGCATGCAGATGGCCTTCTAAGGCCTTAACTCTAGTGTCTCTCTCATTAAGTTCTACGTATGCTGTTCTTAACAGCGCCTTTGTGTGAAACAGTTCTCTTTCCAAATCTTGTCTGGTGGCCTTTTCAAGCTGCTCTCTGTGTCTGGCAGCTGTCAGAGCCTCCTGAAGACTGGTGATTTCCTTCTGTTGTGCCGTTCTGTCAGGTTCCTCGCGCCTGTCCTGTTCCTTCTCTTGCTGAGCAGGTGTCGGTTCCCTTTGGAACTCTGTGACTTGCAGTTTCAGTTCATTTACCTCCTGTCTGAGGCCCTTGAGGGTGTGGACTAAGAAGAAAATGATGCTGGTCAGCTCCTGGTTGTCCAGGCTGGGTGTGAGGTGTCCACTTGTGTCGCAGTCCTGCTGTTCCTTTCTCTGCCATTGCAGGTTGTTGGCTGCTTTCGGCTGAAGCATGTCCATCACAGTGCTCTGCAGGGTCTCCAGGTGTTCCTGGTGGGTGGCAGGGCTGGATGTCTGAGGCATGCTGGCTCACTTGTGGGAACACAAGAGAGAAATGCAGACGGCAAATGCAAGTACATACAGAGGTGTTAGCTATCTGTATAGGGAATGGCTCTCTAGGCCGTGTAAGGTGGGAACAGCTGGTTAGGGCAGCTAGTGAGGTGGGGGTGCTAAGATTTCGTGCGGGTCAGCACAAAGAGAGGGTTTGAGTAACTTTGATGGGCTGTAAGCAGGGGGTCAGCTAATGACCAGGCTTTACCTGTAGTCAATTATTACTCAAAACACTGATGGTTCACAGGTTTGGTCACTATGAAGGTGCCAAATAAACAAAACTGAAATAAAATCAGAAAGAGACAGAGGGAGAAGGAAGGGCTTTCCTTATTTAGTTTAAGATAGGAGATATGACTACGCAGATGTTCCTTGTTCAAAGGCATGCTGCAGTAGGGTCATAAATCTAGGGAGGCGGTTAGCTAAGCTAGCAGGGACGCATCAAATATCTCAAGGTAAATAAGCAGAAACACTAGGAAGTGTTTCTAGTCTTCTCAGGGCCTATGGCTTGGTGAACGGTACTTGTCCCTCAAGTAGCAGGCCTGACTGGTAAGGAGTAAGGAGAGACAGGATTTAGTCTACTAATGACCTGTACGGTTCATTAAGGGGACATCAGTTGCTAGAACTGCTATAATCCTATACCGAGAGGGAAGATAGTGATGGGCAGATAAACTAAAATAAGGGAAGAAAAATGAAAATATCCTAATGGCTTTAGGAAACTAAAGGAAAAGTAAGTAACTTGATTTAATTAAATTGGTGACTTAATTAAAATCAATTTAGCTGAACGGGTACATTCAAGCTAAACAAAGGTTAAAAAAAAAATAATAATAAAATCCAAGCCAGGTAGACCAAAGTCAGAATAAATTAACACAGTTAAAACCCAAGTATGTGAGGAGGGCCAACCTAACTGAGTCTAAACAGAAAGCGATAGCACAAACGGGAGGTGAAACCAAGAGAAAGGGGGAGAGAGAGGAGAGGAGGGGCTTGAACATTACACTTT
>VONZ01003696.1:0-17723 GCA_012976165.1 Labeo catla | reverse complement strand
GGCATTTTTCACAACCTTCCATTTTACCCCTACTGGTAGAAAAGAGAATAGCATGTCCAAAATTAACCTTCTTTTCATAATAACTTTTTACAGCAGGAAGATAGAGACATGAAACCAGTGTCAATCAATAGAGGGGGGCAGTGGGCATTTTTCACAACCTCTTGTTTACCCCTAATGGCTGATTAGGGAATTGCATGTCCAAAATTAACATTCTTTGGTAATACCTTACAGCAGGAAGATAGAGACATGAGACCAGTGTCAGTCAATAGAGGGGGAGCAGTGGCCATCTTTCACAACCCTTCCATTTTAATTCTACCAGAGTGGGCAACGGTATGTCCAAAAATTAACCTTCTTTGTGTAATAACTTTTATCAGCAGGTGGATATAGACATGAGACCAGTGTCAGTGTAATAGAGAGGGACAGTGGGCATTTTTCACAACCTCTTGTTTACCCCTAATGGCTGATTAGGGAATTGCATGTCCAAAATTAACCAGCTTTTTGTAATAACTTTTACATTACAGAGACAGAGACATGAAAGCAGTGTCAATCAATAGAGGGGGCAGTGGGCATTTTTCACAACCTCTTGTTTACCCCTAATTGCTGATTAGGAAATTGCATGTCCAAAATTAACCTTCTTTTGTAATAACTTTACAGCAGGAAGAGAGACATGAAACCAGTGTCAATCAATAAAGGGGGACAGTGGACATTTTTCACAACCTTACATTTTATCCCTACTGGTAGAAAAGGGAATAGCATGTCCAAAATGAACCTTCTTTTCGTAATAACTTTTGTCAACAGGAACATAGAGACATGAGACCAGTATATGTTATTGTAAAGCATTATTAAAATTTTATATTTGTTGTCTGTGTGCATGTTGTTTAACCATTTAATTGCTGTAACCCTTAAAACCAGACTGCCAACGGGTTAATATTAATTGCATGTGCCCACTGTGCACCGCTTTCCCAATGACACTGGAGGATGGTGGTTGCACTGGTGTCTTGGGCTCATCATTGCAGCTTGAAGCAATTTGTACTTTAATTTAGTAATGGCATTTTCCACCAGGGAGATTTGAAAGCAGTGTCAGTTAATAGAGGGGGACAGTGGTCAACTTACACAACCTCACATTTATTCCTTACTGTTGCACAAAGTAGTTGTATTTACAAATCATACCTTATTTACATCCTTACAATGACAAAATTTATGTAATGCAGAATTTTCCTGTTAATACTGTAAACTAATTAGAAACAACAACAGCCAACAGTGCAATAGCCATTTTGACAGAACTGGTATTTATACACTGATCAAAAATGTATACTGATTTTAAAATTTACTGATTTTAACATTTATAAGGAACAGATCAAAGCAAACAACAACAACAACAACAACAAACTTACAAGAGTAAGCAATATATTTTAACACATACACTTGTAAAGTACTTTTTACTTACAGCAAACACACAATCACTTTCTTGACTTCCATTTCTGTACCTCTTTTTTCATCATGCCGAGACAGACAGAGTGGTACCATCTTAAAAAGATGGTAAAAAAGAGGTTGTGAAAAATGCCCACTGTCCCCCTCTATTGACTGACACTGGTCTTATGTCTCTATCCACCTGCTGATAAAAATTATTACAAAAAGAAAGTTAATTTTGGACATGCAATTCCCTTTTCTACCAGTAAGGGTAAATTGGAAGGATGTGAAAAATGTCCACTGTCGCCCTCTATTGACTGACACTGGTCTCATGTCTCTATGATCCTGCTGACCAAAGTTATTTGAAAAAGAATGTTAATTTTTGGACATGCAATTCCGTAATTATCCAGTAGGGGTAAAAAAGAGGTTGTGAAAAATGTCCACTGTCCCCTTCTATTGATTGACACTGGTCTCATATCTTTAGGCCCTTTAACCCTTTCATGCATGCATTATGGAAAACATTATCTAGATTTTTTTTATGATTATTTTTATTATTTTAATATGACGCTAAAATTGAAATCCTTTTGTTTTAATAAAATTCAGTTTTATTAAAAAAAAAATATATATTTACCTGACATCATGGAACAAAGGAGAAAAATGGGACATAAAGCCACAGCTGACAATATGTAATTATGTGTTTTTTAATGGCATGTTATGCTACTTATATCAGTTAAGTTATTAAAACAATAATATTACAATATAATAACAATAAAACACATTGTAGGAAGTGGAACAATAACAGTAGTTACATACATGCAGAAACTTATTAGCAATATAGGCAAATCATAAAAATCAAATCTAAAATTGCTGATATTAACAACTTATTATATTTTCATCCTTATCTTACTTCCACTGTCCTCTGGGATATTCTCTATTATTCTGTACTGACTCCTTGACCTGTGCTGTACCTGTTTGGCAGGCAAAATGCAAATTTGTCTCCATATGTATGTGTAAAGTTGCCATTTAATGCTATAATAATTCATTTTAAATTGTTATTCATGTTGATATATTTGTTATTTTACAACATAATATAATACAATTTATTAGGGATGCACCGAAACGTATCGGCCGAAATGCTTGCGCGTTTTGTCAGTAAAGCCGGTTCTGTAATCAGCGGTAAATGCCATCAGGTGCGTGATTTCATGAATTCATGTGAATTTGCGCAGCTCGTCAGTGAACAACGGCTGTGTGTAGTATATACGGCTCAACGTGAAATCACGCACCTGATGGCATTTACCGCTGATTACAGAACCGGCTTTACTGACAAAACGCGCAAGCATTTCGGCCGATATGTTTCGGTGCATCCCTACAATTTATAGCATCTTTGGAAAAAAATAGAATAGATATAATAGTAGATTACAGAGATCAGACTTTATGGAATCTGACTCCACTGTTGCATGACTTGCATATACCTGGACTGGTTTTTGATGAATAAAAACTTTTACACAAAATTTTAGTTTATAAAATACTAACATATTAGTCTAAATGGAGTTAAATAACTGTCCACAAATGTGGACACCATGCATAAAAGGCTAAAACAAAGAAGCTATTACAAAAACACCGCCCACTGAGCTACAGCAAAAAACGAAGAAAACTTGCACTTTCCCCACGGTCCCTTACTAAACGCTCCGCTGAGAGCGAGCTCTCCCGGCTTCATGCACATTGCGACGGCTTGTGCGGGGCAGTGCTCATTATATAGAGCGAAAATACTGAAAATGAAGGCTGTGAAACATGATCAGCTTTGCCCTTTTGACGGTCACACCATTTAGACTTTTTTAGGGCAAGTCATTTTAAAGTTATTGGCGTTTATCGCTGAATGTGTCACGAATATCGAAAACAAAACCAACTTAACCCCGCTTAGAAAATCAATATAAACTAAAGACAATGATATAGAAACAGCTGTAGCGATTATTCTTTATGGGAAAACGTGAATGTACGTGGCGTTGCGTTTATTCTGGGCTCACCTGCTTGTATGTAGTTGTTTTAATAATGAATAGGAGCATATTGAATTCCACACAGTCTCAACGCGGTAGAGAGGTTCCACAATTTTTCAGTACACTCGAACAGTCCGAGCGTCTCAATATAACGACGTAATCCACTCATATATCAGCGCGATCCAGCAGTCCAACACGGTCGATACAAAAGTAAAGTCCAGCACGCTCAAGTGGTCCAATAAGATCAGGGCTGCAGCGAAGTTCAACAATGTGAAAGAACGCTCAAACAGTCCAACGAAATCAGCGCAGCTGCAAGGTTCAGTCGCCGTCCCGCACGCTCAAATAGTCCAATAGGATCAGCGCTGCATCGAGGTTCAACAATGTCCAGCAGAATCAGCGCAGCTGCGAGGTTCAGCAATATTCCAGAGCGGGTCTCAGTACAGTGGCGAACAACGGCATTCCTACCGCTCAACCCCTGACTACATCGCCCCGTTCCCACTACCTATCTATCTTCGTCGCCGGCGGCCCTAACCGACCGCGAACGACACCCCCCGCCCAAACAATTGAGTGCCGCGGTTCTTTCTCTAGACATAGGCTCTCCCCGCTCTTCTTTGGTCCATACTCCTTTTCAACCTTTTTTTCCCCGCACCAATCTCTGGTGTCCCCTACCGGTGTTCCTCTTTACCAATTAATTCCACCTAATTAATCAACACCACTACATTCCCAACACACCCCACATTACAATACATTGAGCTGTTAATCTACGGGAGGAAAACGCTGAACGAGAGACTTCATAATCTCTCTCATATTCTGCTTCATATTCATATTCGTGTATATTCTGCTGTTCTGTGGCCACAGAATTGCGGGTCTTGTTTTTATCTTCTACAGATGACTTGCAGGACCCTGTATGTTATGCTAAATTAGTTTTAATCGTTTAACGACCACAGCATCTTGTCTCCATTGGCAACACACACGATTTGTGTGGATTGCGTGTGACGTCGCAGGTATCAGAGAGTGCAGGTGGCGATTGGGAGTGACGTTGTAATTTATTTTCTTTTTTCTTGTCTTCATCACCTGGCTACTGTTGTAAAATGTTGAGAGATTCAATTAAAAAAACAAAACAAAACAAAACAAAACAAAACAAAAAAAAACTAAAATAAAGTAAAAA
The DNA here is from genome assembly GCA_012976165.1 of Labeo catla. Lineage (NCBI taxonomy): Eukaryota > Metazoa > Chordata > Actinopteri > Cypriniformes > Cyprinidae > Labeo > Labeo catla. The sequence goes on along the minus strand of VONZ01003696.1, from coordinate 13,151 downwards.
TAAAATCGACTGCAAGTGACGTCAATTCCGGAAGTGCAGTCGTCTAAGAGTGCAGGTGCAGATGTCATTTAAAGTACCTTTTCATTTTTTTAAATAATTTTAAATATCAGCAGTCAACGTTTTAGGATTATGTATTAAAACATTCTTCATGCATTTGTAACTGCAGGTTAAATGCATTCATGTCCTGCATTAAACAGTGGGTAAATACATTTAAATGCCAATTCAGATGTTTGTTTCCTCTGTATTGAAAAGATGCATTTTGTTGATAATTATTTTATTTGTGTGATAACAGCCTAAAATGTTGTATTATTCTAAGTGACTTTATTGATTAAATACAAGAATTTGACGCAAAAGATAATAAAAGAGAATGCACACTTTCAGAAAAAAAGAATAGCTGTTATCTTAGAATTGGGTTTAGTCTGGTTAGGGGGACCCCCCAAGAGCTTTGATACAATACGAACACTCGGGCTGAGCAGTCATTTTAGGGGGGCTATGTTAATGATTGTACACTGAGTTTGGTATTTTTAGAAGACCTATCTGAATTTTACATAAATAAGTCACAACTATCTCGTGCTATGGGCACAGCCATTGATAAAGGCTGCAGCAGAACTTTTTTTTTTACGCTACTATTTGAAATTTCCACTTTTCGAACGCAGAAGTGTGATAAAGGCCCATTGTGGTTGTGGCTAGAAGGGATACGGCTCCAACTGGAAACTACCAATGCAATGAATTGTTTTAGCTATTAGATTTTTTTTACCGTCTACACCTACCCCAACCCTAAACTTAGCCCTTACCTTAATAATCTCAGCTGGAAGGCTGCGCCCTCCAGAGCTTGCATTTGAAGGCTGCACACATCAGTAAGGATGACACAGCCTTCCAAATGAGACGCAGCTAATGAGTGATGCTAGGGGTCATTCCTGGAAGTCCCTATCACCTCCTTAAAAAAGCAGAATGCACTGACAAAACGATAAGACAATAAACACAATAAATAAATAAAGCATATATATTCTGTCACTTATGAAATTATGGCTACTCCCCTGGTGAAGCAAAAATGTTAGCATATACATAAACACTTTGCTAGTGTCAGACCTGTGTGTGCCATTTGGGCTGTTTGTGGTTGTTTTCCCAGTGTTACCCTTTTATGGTCTTCCTGTTCCTGTTCTCGTTTGTCATTGTCTAATCATTCCCACCTGTCCTGTGTTGATTGGTTTGTCTGTGTATTTAAGGTTGGTTGTCCCCTAGGTGTCTCGTTGGTGATTACATTGTCATTCCGTTCATGTTTGTCGTTGTTGTTGGTTCCCTGCTGTTTTCCCTGTGTTTGTGGTTTGTTCACTTTGGATTCTACTAATAAGCTGCACTATTCGGATCTCCGCTCTCCTCCTGCGTTATTCCCCGCACACAACGACTACACCGTGACAGCTAGACAGTAGTTAACATAAAATAATAATACTTTTAAAGCCCCTTTTTTAAAAAAAAAAATCTTGGCACAAATGAACTTCTATATATGCCATATGTCATGTTGTAGCATCATTAAACTAACATCTAACAATGGACAAAACTGTTTTTTGTTTTTTGTTTTTTGTCCTCTCTCACTGCATAATGGCCACCTGAGCATAATGGCCTGACTAAGCATTTAAAGAATTTAGGAGAAACATTTAAATCAAAATTGTTCTTGAATCAAATCAAAAACCTACAAAGCCCCAGTAGACAAGAATTGGCGAGTGGTATTTGCATGCTACTCCGCTTACTATGAATATAAAAGTGTGGCGTACATCCACTCATTCGGGTTTGTACTAAGGAGCCAAAATAGTGTATCTACTTTTCAGTGGGCAGTTCAGAGTTGTGGCAGGAGGGACACAAAGTCTAGATCCTTCCATCAGTTATGTTAGTAATCAAGACGTTCTCTATCTGTCACTAACTCAGTGTTGTGCATTGAATGATTAACGGCAGGGGTCCCTGTAGGTTTAAACTGACAGAGTTTGGGCACTAAATAGAAAAATGATCTCCCACACTCTCAAAAAAAAAAAAAGGTACAGTTCTTTCGCTGGGGCGGTACCCTAAGTTACAAAAGTGAAAAGGTACATCTTTGTACTTTACCTACCCCTAAACAGATCATATTAGTACCTTAAAGGTACTTTTTAGTACTTTAAAAGTACATATTTGTACCTTTTCACTTTGTACCTTAGGGTACCACCACACCGAAAGAACTGTACCTTTTTTTCTGAGAGTTCACCCACAGTTGATTTTGATATTCTCTGTATTATCAAATTGCCAGAGTTTTGAGAACACAGCGGATGTGAGGGACTATAGTGTGATAAGAGCTCACTCAGGTACTGAGGAGATAAACCATTCAGGGCTTTATAAGTAATTAGCAAGATTTTAAAATCTATACGATGTTTAATAGGGAGCCAGTGCAGTGTTGAAAGAACCGGGATAATATGATCATACTTTCTGGTTCTAGTAAGATTTATTATTAAGCGAGCAGAACAACCACCCAATAAAACATCACAATAATCTAACTTTGACATCATAAACACATTAATTAACATTTATGCATTTGACATTGGGAGCTTTTTGACATGGACATTTTACAAATGCTAGAAACGTAGCTTTCAAAGGAAATAGCACACTTAGGTTCCTAACTGATGGCAAAGAATTGACAGAGCAGCCATCAAGTGCTAGGCTGTGTTCAAAATGCCATACTATCTCTTACTATTTCTGCAGCATCCAGTATGTATTCTGTGTAGCATCTGGACCAATCAAAAATACATTAATTGTTACATTTAACAAATAGTCTTTAAACCCAACAAGCCAGCTATATGCTGGAGCTCTGGAGACAACCCCCCCAAAGCAACTAACACCCCAAAAGGGCTCAGTTGCCAGGACGACCATCTGATAAGAGGTTTTATTGTTCTATTGAATGCGAGCAGAACACGCTACATCAGACCCTTTCCCATTCATTCACAGACAAACCTCTCTTGGACCTTCCTATCACACATAGCCCAGGTCATTGTGTACAGTATTACTGCATTGTATTTTAATTTTTGTCTGTTGTATTTGTATTTGTCTTTCTACTGTTTATGCATGTGTTATGACAGATGACTAGTCGTATAACCCACCTATGCCATGGTTAGTCTCTTTGAATTCGTATTTTGATGATCTAAAAGATGGTGTATATTATATGTTGATATCTATGCAACATATCAGTGTTTTAAGAAACCTTAGTAGTTTTTGCATCAACACCCAATCGAATTACATATGCAAAATACCATGCTCACAGACAAAGAGTCGTAAACTTTCCCTCCAAAGGTGAAAATCGCTATTGGCTCCAACATATAGAGCTGTGGCTCTTGACCACAAAGAACCAGACGTTTTCACTCAACCCTGGAATTCATCTTCATGACTCGCCTCAGTCAATCAGTGGTTCTTTTAGAACCTAAGAGGATGAGGAGGATGAGCTAGAACTCTTCAGGACTTCCCTAAGCTGCGCCAGGCCTTGCGGCCTTGTCTTTCCATTCCCCAAAGATCACCGGACTTCAGCTGGGTCCCTCTCAGCTCTTGGTTCTTCTTCAATTTTCACATGGGAAGAAACTCCCAGTCACCATCGAGTCAGAACATCTTTGGAGTTCATCACTCTTCACACCCAGAAAAACGTGATCGCGATTCCAAAACCACCACTGCTCCAACCATCAAGTCTTTCACCTGAGACAGCATTCAGACACTTGTTCAATGACCAAGGCAATGCAAGTATCGTACACTTAACTAAACAAACAGAGGTTTAGTATAAGCTGTAGACAGCACTGATGGTTTCACTCAGGTTGTTAACTGACTCTTTTCATAGCTTCATTTCCTTGTCTCTCTCTAACTGCTTCTCACTGACCTTCCCCCATGTATGAGTGACTTCATGTTTGTTTATTTAGATTAGTTATGTGTTAGTCCTTCGTTAATAAAACTCTTGTGCACAAATTACATGAGTGTTGATTCTGATTCTGTCTTGCAAATGAATGTCTCTTTATGATTCCGATTCGAGCTACATGCTCTAATGCAATGGTACTTTAAGAAAGTTATTTTCTGTGGCCAAGAAAATATCATTTCTCAGAGTTGATATAAAAATTTTACTGAATGTTCGCTGGACGAACAGATTAGTTGATGGAAATGTAATTCTGCTACAGTTACTACTGGCAGCTGATATAAATAATTGTAATTATAATCGTAATTAATTGTAATTATTTATATACATTTCCCTTTTGAGCTAAATCGCGACAACTGTGCATTGTATGCAAATGTTCTGTATGCATGGAATACCCGGATGACCTACTACAATAGCCAGAATTTGTTAAATATAACTCAGATATACTGAAATCAGTATAGAAGCTATGTTCAGAAAGGCATACTACCATACAACTCCTACTGTACTGCAGTATGTTTAGTCTCTACGGCACATTTCCAATCAAATAAAATGACGTCACCTTTATCTCTATAGCGCTTTATACAGTACTGATTGTTTAAAAAATAATAATTACACTGCAGACATATTTACTTTAGTCTCTTTAAACTGTTTTTCTCTGACAGCGCTGTACCAACATCAGAAGCTGTTCAGCTACATTGGGCTGATATTTTACACAAATATGATAAAATAAGCTCCATGACTACTGATGATGGGGCTGTTTTTTTTTTTTTTTTTAATGCATGGAAAGGAGCAGCAAACACTTCGGAAATACCAAGTATGGTTTACTTGTTTTCAACAGTTGAACAGGATCTATTATTTTAGGAATGGCAAACAGTGTGTGACTGTTCAAGTCTCAGTGTTTAGATCAGTGTGCTAAATAATATGTCTTTGACCTTCACTGTGTATATTTTGATTATTGTGTTTTGTAAATAAAATACAACTAATCAAAACCCACATTATTCTACTCTCCTCACATTCTTATCTGCCCCTCAGTAGTCTGGAACCTATGGCTTGCAAGACACACCTGGCTTTTTGACAACAAACGTGGCTCACCGGGTCTCTCAGTATCGTCTCAGTAAAGGCCAGTATCATCAGTACTGATACTGATGAGATTCTTCTAAACTGAACCTTTAAATTATGAACTTTTTTAAATTATGAAATAACTAAGAGCAAAATATGTAATGATATACACTTAACTTTATATTTGAAACATATTTAAACATTTAATATGTCTGAATTGCAATTTATTAGATTATATTTTTGATTACACATGGTTAAAATATGTTTACTGTACTGGTAACCATGGAAATCTACAAAATTTTATAGTTTTGCCTCTTCTTGCTCTTGAACCAACAAATACATACAAAATTATGTCGAAATACCTGTCTTGGCGAGTATCCTCGGAAAAAAATGAGAGAAAATCACTCACTGTTTTTTTACTGAATTACTTTGTAGTTTTAACAAGAATTAATCTATATTTAATTTATACAGTGAAAACTATGCAACGCTATTTTACATTTAATTATTCTGTTTCTGTACCTGGATACTACAAACTTAAACATTGTTTCATTTGCTTCTTTGTGTTATTTATTTATTTGTGCTATTAACACAATTTCAAACAGGGCCCACAAGTACAACCTGCACCAGGGCCCCGCAAATCCCAGCTACAGCCCTGACTATTGTTGAAATACTTCATATTCACTAACATAGATTATTCGTCCAATTCAATGCATATTGTATGAATTATTATTATTATTATTATTTTTTTTTTAAATAAACAAAATCACTGGTAAATAAAACCCAGCTTATGTCAGACCTTTTGGACTGTTTTGTGTGTTTTCCCTGTATGCCCTTATTTGGTCCTTCCTGTTCCGTTTGTAATTATTACATCACTGTTTAATCGTCTGCACCTGTCTCCCCCTTAATTTGTCTGTGTATATAAGTTTGGTTGTGTTTCAAGTTTGGTGTCGGTGATTGTTTTGTCATACCAGTCAGTTTGTATGGTTACTCCGTCAAGTTACGTTGTGTTTGCTGGTTCCCTGCTGTTTCCTGTCCGTTCCTGTTTCCCTGTGGATATTATAAATAAACTCTATGTTTTGAACCTCCTCGCTTATCCTGATCATTCCCCGCACACGACACCGTGACAGCTTATAAGCAACATTTTTTAAGTATAAAAGGATTGACATGCCCATCCCTATTCAGAACGAATCTGCTGCGTGGTTAGGAAGTTAGATGCATACATTTTAAATATCTGGGAGTAAGAGAAGAGCAGACATATGTATAAATTTGATGACGCAAAAGAGAACTCAATTCGGTCTGTTTTTGAGCGCACACCAAAGCAGCACCTCTCACACAGTACACGAGTACTCTTTCACATCGCATAAACAGAGAAACACACAAAATGATGCTGAATTGTCTGTTTTGACAAGTATTCACGTAAACACACTCGATTACAACTGTGAAAACAGTTGGGATAATATTGAATGTATATCAGTACATTGCATCTGTGCATTCAGTTTTAAAAGGAAAGCTGCCTAATTTAGTTGCTAAAGTTAGAGTCACTGATGTCAATCAAGCAACAAAAGAAAGACAGAAAATCACTCACTGCTCTTGATTGAATCACTTTAGTAACCCTAATAAAGATTAATCTAAATTTGTTTATATGAATAAATATGTCTGCTTGAAAAAAATGGAGAATGTGGTAAAGAAGTTTTAAAGAATGCATAATTAGCCTATTTAACCATTGGTATTTATTTGAAACGAAAACTGTGTTCTTGTTTTTTTATAAGAAGTGGTTTTATTTCATTTTAATATGTTTGTTGTGTGTTGCGTGTCACAGCGGTTAATTCTGTCTCTATCATGATAAAACTTTAATCAAACTGAAGGATCCCTTAGATCCTTACATACACATTATGTGTGTATGTGTGTACCTGGTATTTATGACGTTATGGGGACCAATGCGTGAACCCCTGAACATTCAGGGTTCAGACACACGCTCTCTGTTTAAATCTAGATTAAAGACACATCTTTTTAGCCAAGCATTCAAATAATGCATCTCATAAACTTTTCCTGCAGTTATATCTGATCAAATGTTCATTATTAATCTTAGCTCTGGTTTAATAAATCTTTCTTTTCTTAGTTTGAACAGCAGCTACGCTCATTATGTTCCTATTTGTTCTCTGTTTCTGTCATGGGATTGACGTCCTGTGGTAACTAGGAATTCACAAGCTCCAGTGTGGATCCAGAACACTTAAGAAGAGATGATGCCAACCCCACAGAGGACTTCAGATGATACAAACCCTGAAACAACATCGAATTCTGCTACTAATTCATAGTGTTCTTTGTCTGTTTGATTACATCATTAATTGATCTTTACCACACATCTCTACCATATGTACATCAAGCTACTAGTACATATATTGTAAAAATGTCAATTTGGTGTGAAGTTGCTTTGCAACGATATGTATCATGAAAAGCGCTATACAAATAAATTTGAATTTGAATTTGAATTTGAAAATGTCAAAATTTACTGGTATTACTATCCTTGTGGGGACATTTTTTTTTTTGGTCCCCGTGAGGAAACAGGCTTATAAATCATGCAGAATGAGTTTTTTGAGAAAGTAAAAGTGTGCACAGTCTCCTGTGAGGACTAGGTGTACGTCGATAGAAAATATGGTTTGTACAGTATAAAAACCATTACACCTATGGAATGAACCCATAAAACATGTAAACACAACATGCGTCTGTGTGTGTGTGTGAGTGTGTGTTTTAAGTTTCGTGGTTTATTATTATTATTATTATTATTATTATTATTCATTTTAATTAATTTATAATTATTTTTAGCATTTTAGCATTTGATTATTTTATCATTTGTCATTATATCATTTAAGCTTTTTTTTTTTTCATTTATTCACTACTTTATTATGCTTCTGTATTTTAGATTTCTTATTATTTTTCTTGCTTATGCATTTCCATTATTCAATCTCATGCTTGTGGGGTTTCATGAACTGTTCTGTCTCTATGAATGAGAGACAGATAAAAGGCGAATGTTTATGGAAACCCAAGGATTATGGGATGTTGTTGTGAATCAGTTTGATATATCATTACTTGCTGATTTTGTGTTCATCAGATGAAGTCTGAACATTGAGACATACTCAGATCGTTCAATAAACTGTTACTTTTTACCATCATCACTTTGTCTCTGGCTTCTCTGGCTTTCCTTGGTCAACTTCTTGACTGACAAAAGACTGTTAAAATTACAATCTATGCTCTCAATGTCAAATTCATGCATTCGTGACCTCAAGGTTAGATTATTGTAATGCTTTATTGGGTGGTTGTTCTGCTCGCTTAATAAACAAACTCCAGCTGGTCCAAAATGCAGCAGCTAGAGTTCTTACTAGAACCAAAAAGTATAATCATATTAGCCCGGTTCTGTCTACACCGCACTGGCTCCCTATTAAACATTGTATAGATTTTAAAATCTTGCTAATGGACCTTTCTCACATTTCCGGGTTTCTCATTGCAGAAGTCGTCATAGTTGGGTAAAATCCGAGAGAAGTGAATACTACAAATATTTTTTTGCATTCCCATTTGCTCAAATAGCAAAAGAAAAACTACACGATAGTGTTTTCACGACTTCCAATCAAAGGAAAAAAAAATGAGCTAGACTGATATCGGCAGTCAGAAGAGAGAACAATGTCAAATTTACCGTCCCTCCCATAGACACGGCATTAGAAACCCCCTCACATAGCGAGTTTTTTTTGTAACTTGATGAAAGGTGATATAATACAAAGTATAGTGTTATATATGTACATACATATTTTTAAAAATCAAAATATAAAAAACTTTAAAGGATTTATGATGATGATGACCATTGAAACACATCATCACAGGCTTGTGAAAAGGGTCCATTACTTACAAAGCCCTGAATGGTTTAGATCCTCAGTACCTGAGCAAGCTCTTATCGCATTATAGTCCCTCACGTCCGCTGTGTTCTCAAAACTCCGGCAATTTTATAATACCTAGAACAGTGGTTCTCAAGGTAGTACTCGGGCTGCCACTAGTGGTATGCAGAGGAATCACTACATTAAATATAAATCAATGTTAAAACACAATACATTTTAATTTAATCTTTTTTGACTAAAGTTTTTTTTTTTTTTTTTTAATACATTCAGTTTTTCTTTAAGTTTTAGGTACAATAACACATTTTAATTTAGTCATTAAGTTTTTTAATTACCTGTTTATTAGCACTGTGCAGTGTTAATGTTCAAACTGTGTTGAAGTGGCTGACAACAACAAATATCCTCATTAGGAATAAAACTGCCTTGTATTTTAAACATGCAGAGCTATAGCAGAATAGCCTACTACGCTACTATATTTTAATGTTGGTCATTATGGTGGTACTGGTACTGGTATGGATGGAGACAAATATTTTCTGAGGTAGTACTTGGTATAAAAACTTTGAGAACCACTGCGTTAAAGGATTGTTAGGCTGCATTAATTAGGTCAACCAGAACCGGGAACACTTCCCATAACATACATCATAAGAAGAACGGCATCTACACTAATATTAGTCTGTTTTTTTCGTATTCCGAGGTCGCCGGAGATGCCCAGTCTGTATCCAGATCAGATGGTCACTGCAGTCCCCCGGATCCAGTCCGTACCCAGCCCAGACGATGATTCGGCACCTAGAGATGACGGATCCCCAGTGAAGTCCTCGTCAAACCAGATGAGTCCTCTGCACAATCTGACTTTGCTGCAGCCTGGAACAATTTGCTGGTTCATCTGGTCAGAGGAGAACTGCCCCCCGACTGAGCCTGGTTTCTCCCAAGGTTTTTTTCTCCATTTCAGTCACCAATGGAGTTTTGGTTCCTTGCCGCTGTCGCCTCTGGATTGCTTAGTTGGGGACTCGATTAATTATCATCAATTTGATTGCACAGATACTATTTGAACTGAACTGAGCTGGATGATGACATCACTGAATCAATGATGAACTGCCCTTAACTGAAAACACTGGTAATCTAACATGGAGCGGTAGACTGTTCCAGAGTTTCGGACCAGCAGCTGCAAAAGCTTGATCACCTCATTTTTTAAAGGGGTCATCGGATGCTAAGTTCACTTTTACATGTTGTTTGAACATTAACGTGTGTTAGCAGTGTATGTACAAATCTACCCTATAATGATAAAAATCCATGCAGTGGTTTTTAATTATTCTGTAAAAATAATATCCCCTTTTTCAAATCGAGTCATTCTCAGATGCCTGTCGTTGTGGCGTCACACCAACAGAGGCCACTCCCACCATAGTTGATTGACATGAGCGTTTTACCTCAGACCAGCTGTAACAGTCCGACCTCTTTGTTTCAGTGCCGGAGCAGGGATGTAAGTTAGACAAGAATATCTCAGATTGAGTGATTGAGGTGTTGTGTTGCTGGATGTAATAATGAACATAGTGGTCGTCATTTACTCCCGACATCTGAGCCGCTGAAGATGCAGTAGATTACATTTGTTTGTGAAGGGAATGCACCTCTACATGCATATCTACATATATCCGTCTATGTTCACGCGAATCATTCATGATCCAGCTTCACTTACAGCAGAAGTGAGTATAAGCATTTTTTATGAATCTTTGCAATCGCCTTTCCTAATAATGTGCTAGTTAGCAAGTTTAGCAGCTAAACGCGGCTAAAGTAAACAGGCTCGTCACTCCACAGAGAGAAGAGAGGGGCGGGGCGAGCAGAGCTCATTTGAATTTAGAATTTTTAACCAAAGTACATTATAGACTTTTTTATTAAGACCCTAAAGAATCATATCAACTTGTGGAAAATGGGCATCCGATGACCCCTTTAAGTCTAGATCTAGGCAAGGCAAGTTGACAGAGATCGCTGCATCTCAATGTTCTAGAAGGGGTATACAGACAGAGCAGGTACGTAAGGTCCTGAGGGGCAAGATTATTGAGGGCTTTATAGACAAATAATAGAATTTTAAAAACAATTCTATATTTGATGGGTAACCAGTGCAGTGCAGATAAAAGTAGGAATAGGAATTACCGGCTCATACTTGTGGGTGTCAGAGAGTAGTCTAGAAGCTGCGTTACTAGCTGTAGATGAGAGAGGGAAGACTGAGAAACAGCATAGTAAAGTGAATTACAGTAATCTAAACGAGTTGTTACAAAGGCATGGATGGAAAAAAAAACAAAAAAAAAAACACGATTTTACTACAGCACTGATCTGTTTATCAAATTTTAGGTTTTGATCAAACAGCACGCCCAAATTTCTAGCACAATGAGTTTCATATGGGGCCAGAGAACTACAACATCTAACACACAATTTTTCTTATGCCCAAATAGGATTATTTCAGTTTTATTTTCGTTTAAATTTAGAAAAAATGTATCGTTATGCTTTAAAGGAAAATAGATCTGAGTGTCGTTAGGCATATAAATGAAAGGATACTTTATCTTTATTAAAAATGGAAACGAGAGGGAGCATGCACAAGGTGAGCAATACTGGCCCAAGGATTGATCCATGTGGAACTCCACAATTAAGAGGTATTCTAGAGGAGGTCTGATGTCCAATATGAACACTAAAACATCTGTTAGTCAGATAAGAACGAAATAACTGTGCCACAAAGGCCCACAGATGTCTCCAAATGTGTCAACAAGACTTTTTTTATTATCAACCAAGTAAAAGGCAGCACTCAGATCTGATAAAACTAAAGGCATGGATTTACCAGAACCATTTTCTGTGAAAATATCACTTGAGACTCTCAAAAGGGCAGATTCAGTGCTGTGTAAAGTTTTGAAGCCAGACTGAAACATATCATGAACAGAATTAACTTTCTCGAGGATGTTTGAGATAAAGGGTAGATTAGAAATAGGATGAAAATTGGATCCAGGGTTGATTTTTTAAGATATGGTGTAACTACAGCACATTTAAGACTGTTAGGGAAGGAATTGGAATTGGTTGATAACCAATAACAGACCAGGACCAACTGTGTCCATGATTTGTCTAAAGAAAAGAGGTGGAATAATATCCTGAAGACAGATGGTTGGTTTTAGATGACCAACAATTTCATTAGGTGAGATCAAATCAATAGGCTCAAACTCAGACCAGGTAGAAGAACATAATGGTAAATCATGCAAAATGTATGCTGAATTAGACAGCTGTGATCTTAATGTTGTGATTTTCTCAGCAAAAAACTTTCCAAAATTGTATAGGATTGAATGCACATAAGGATTTAAAACAGAGTTAATAGTAGAAAAGAGAACCTGAGGTTTGTGACAATTGTTTGTAATAACAAATAATTTTGCAGCCTTTGCAGCTTTCTGAAACAAGTTGTAGGAGTTCCTCAAAGCTTCATATGAAACTTCCAATCTGTCCTTCTTCCATTTGAATTCAGCCTGTCTACAGTCTGTCTCAAAGTACACATAGTTTCAGTGTGCCAGGTCACAGATACAGGCTTATGATTTTTATACTTCAAGGGAGCAATAGAGTTCATGATATCACAGGTAGAATTAAAAAGATTAAGATGTGCATCAGCGTCCAAATTAAGCAGAGTATAGAGTCCAAACCTCACAATAGGCTACAGATAAATCTTCACTAGAATGCTGAGTAAGAGAGAGCGAGTCAAACGTGTCAGCGATGGATTTCTGAGGATATATGTATATATGTATTGGGCAGTGCTAATCACACATCTCTGTACGAGAGGCAGAAACAGAACAACATTCATCAACAAGGTCTCCTCTATGGAGTTATTTATGTGCCAAAATTAAACAAACAAATCCAGCGTTTTGCAAACAAACACAATCTGCTTTGCAAAGAAAAAATCGACTTTCAAACAAACAAAAAGTAATATGCACAAACACAAGTCAATTTGAGAGAAAATGCAGAGGTATAACAGATATATGCATTGTGTGTTGCAAATATATATATTTTTTATGAGGAAAACTTGGCTTTCTCACACGTGTGCAGACAGATTTTCTCACAAATGCGCCCAACATATTTTCTCACAAATGCAATGGAGCAACTTCCTCTTTCAAAACAGCAGATGGCGCTATCGGCCAATTTACTCTATTCTCCCGAGACCTCAAACAACGTGTTTATATGGTTTACCCTTATGTCCCAGAGGAATATGAGCGGGGAACAGGTGAGTTTCTGTCTTACTATATTTATAATTAACCATTTGATGTTTTCACAATGCTGACTCT